>OZJO01000798.1:46721-107992 GCA_900406225.1 Acrobeloides nanus | reverse complement strand
CAAAAAGTACTTGACGGTTGGAGAAATTTTTTGTAGCTTTTTTATAGACTCATCATAAACTTTCATTTGGCTGTTTTTAAAAAAAAATTTCCCCGGTTGGAGTGTTCGTCGGACTGGACCTTTAAAAAAGTGTTTTTCAAAAAAAATTTTTTGCGAATAAACATAAGGGGACCAAAGTAATTTTTGAAAATTTTTTGAAAAATCGAAAAAAAATCACATTGTCCCCCCCCCTTATGTTTTTTCCCAAAATTGGAAAAATTTCGAAAAAAAACATAAGGGGAACTGCTCCTTGATCCTGATTCCGTAAATAGGTGTGTGTATTGAAGCGGAAATCGAAACTTTTTAGATTTTCTGACTGAAAATGATCTTTCTAGGGGTAATTTTATGCGGGAAATCGGTTGCGCGCATTCCTGAAGCTTGAAAACGTGTCCTTGATCATGATTCAGGGAATAATTTTAAAAAATTCGATCTTCATTTCATCATACACTTAGTTCATTAAATAAAAAGCGCATTTTCAAGCTTCGGGAATGCACGCAATCGATTCCCGCATAAAATTACCCACAAAAAGTTAATTTTCAGGCAAAAAAACTAAAAATTTTCGCTTCAGTACACACACCAATTTTCCTGAATCAGGGTCAGGGAAGCGTTTTCAAGCTTGGGAATGAGCACAATCGATTCCTCTTTAGTCCTAATAGGGTCATTTTTGCAAAAATTTCGGCCAAAAAAATCGATCAAATTTTCATTTTTTACACTAAAATTTCCAATTTTTTTACAAAAATGTCAAAATTTGTTATTTTTTCAAATAGTCATTTTCTTAGCATTTAGTGACTTTTTTTTGTCGTTTTTTGATTTTTTGGATTTGCACCTATACTCCCCGCAATTTTTTGAATTTTGCCCCTACTCCACGTAAACTCCCCCGTCCTTGTATACCCCCGAAATTTTAAATTTTTTTTGAACTTTTTGTTAAACTTGGAGAAAATTTGCCGCGAAATAAAATTTGTATACTTTTGTCTAGAGAAATCAATTTTATTTAAAAATATTTTAAATGAAGATATGAAATTCTTTTAAAAATTTTTGGGCAAAATTTTAGTGTTAAACCCCCAAAAAATTGTAAAAATTCATATCTCCCTCAAATTAAAATATTTTTGTATAAAATTTTTTCCGCTTCTTCAAAATTACTCAAATTGTTTTATTTTCAAAAAACTACAATTTGCATAAAAAATTATCTATTCAAACTTTTTGCCATGGTTTCACATCCCGTACCGCTTTTCCATCTTTCACTTTTATCGATATCCACTCTTTTAAAAAGAGATCATCTGGATAGAGATCTTTTCTGTGTTCTGCCTTTATATCTCTAACAGGATCATTATTGTAGAAAACTGTTGAATCATCTGGCATTAAATATGCTAACCAAAAAGCAAATGATGATGCCGATGCGGATAATAGGATTGAACGACAGTAATTTATCACCAGACAAAAGTCTTCGGCACGATCTTGTTCTGGTAAATAAATTTGCGAAATATGCTAAAAACTTTTTTTGAGATGGCATAGTTTGTAGAAAATTTTTTGCTTATAAAAATTTGTTGGCCTATAACTATCCCGGAATCCATTTTTAACGCTAGCATATAAGCGATCTCAGAGCCAAATTCGGAGTGAAGATGGTTTTTGAATTGAAGAATGAGGGGGAACTCACTGAAAATTTGTTTGATTTGGCGACTTTTTTTTGGTTGGCGCGCTCCGCGCGTCGAAAAATTTGTGTTAAAATTCTTATATTTAAGAAAAACCAGCTCCACAGGTGAAAATTTTTTGGAAAATTCTCAGAAAAAGTATGATTTTTGGTGAAAAAATTGGAAATTTTGGTCATTTTTGTGATAAATTGTAATGGGGGCCATTATGATTAAAAAATTTTTTAATTTGGGCAAAAACATAAGGGACAAATTTATTTTTTCCAGCCTTCGCTGGAATGGGAGGCTGCCCCGAGTTCCCTTCCCCCCGAATTTCGGGGGGAGGGGGGTCGCCCGCAGGCCAATATGACTCTTTGACCGCAAAATTTGCGGGCGAAATGAGAGAAAAATTTTGCAGCTCGCCCGCAGCTGCGGACAAGCCGCAAAAATTTCCTATTTTTTCAACAAAAATCGTATTTTTTAAAACTTAAAGCCAAAATAATTATAAGGGCTCCCCTTATGATTTTTCCCAAAAATTTTCTAAAAAAAGGTCGACTTTTCGCCCGCAACAAGTCTATATTTTGGGGGGGGGGGTGTTTGTACACGTGTGTTCTCTTCTCCCCCGGACCTCACTTGCATGGATTGTTAAAATGTGTTACCAAATGTTTCAAGTCAAGTTGTTTAACAAAATCTAAATCATCACCAACAAATAAAGTAGAAATATTGCCATTACCATTTGTCTAAAAATTTAAAGATACATAATTCACTTGAAAACATAGGTGGATAGAGGGGTTGCCAATTTCCCAATTTCTGTGTAGGGGGAGGGGAGACCCGACGGCAAAAAAGGTCGCAAAATTGTCATTTTTGCCCTAAAATGACATTTTTTGTGATTTTTGGTCCAAACAACTTTTTTAAAGGTTTTGGGGTCAATCGTGCGTGAGGGGGGGGGGTCACTCTATCTATGCTTGGGGGTGCCAATTAGCAACCCTGCCCATGAAAAACCCTATGAAAAAATATTTCTTCTAAAAATTCATGATATAATTACAGAGTGGTGCATAAAAAAGTTCACTTTTATGATTTTTAGGGACACGGAAATTTTTTTCTAAAAAAGACCCACCAGGAGTAACCTTATTTGGGATATCGATTGCGCACATTATCGAACCCTGGAAATTACTTGACAATGATTCATGCGAAAAATGACCATTTTCGCTTCAAAACCATAACAACTCGGCTAGTCCCTATTTTTGGCCTTTTTGCTGGATTGGTTAGGGGTAGACTCCCTCGTTTGGCCATCTGTGTTCACAACCCCAATTTTTTCTCGAATCTTGAATCAGGCCAGAGAAAAATTTTTTCAGGGTTTGGGAATGCGCGCAATCGATTTCCCGCATAAAATTACCCCTAGAAGTTCATTTTTAGAAAAAAATTCGGGTCACAAAAAATCACAACTGTGTATTTTTTTTGCGCCACCCTGTACTTTTAAATAATTTATTGAAAAATTTAACGCTGGTAAAAGAAATTCTTTGGTTGTCTCTTGAAAGGCAGATCCACCAATAAAATCAGTTCGGCGAATATGTATGCAGAGCAATTTTGACTCGTCATTTGTTCTAAATTGAAAGTTTCTTGAAAAAAACATAGGGAAGACCAAGGAGACTTTTTTTGTTTCAAGGAATTTGTGGCAGTAGACTGGAAAAGGGATCGACTAGGGGGGGGGAGCGGTATTTTTACCCAAAATTTTTTTTCAAGCAAAAATTGATAAAAATAGTTTATAAAATAAGTAAAATTTATATAAAAAACTGTACTACTAAGCATTAGCTGCCGCAAATGACAGGGCTATTTTTCCGAAAAAATTTTTTTCATAAAATTTTCTAAAAAACCCTATATGGGTTTTCGATACGGGGAATCCAAACAACGCACTCCCGATGTCTGAAAATTTTTTCTTGACCCTACATCGACTACATCTTGGCTCAAAAAGGAGTTTTTTTATGTCAAATTGATGCCAATTTGGCCTGAAATTTTGTAATCGGGAGTTTTTGGCTATAGCGAATCCATTGGCGATGGTTTTATGAGCCAAGAGAGGCGCATTTTTTAAACTAGCTGCAGCTTCATGTAGAGATCTTGAAGATTAAGGTCTTGAAGTTCTTCAATTGGATTATTCATCTTAGTAATTGTACTAAAAAGCAGGATAAAACTAAAAGCAAGAGAAAAAATAAAAGGCAATGCGCGCGTTCGATTTTTGGCTCATAAAACCATCGTCAATCCGTTAGCCATAGCCGAAAATCCCGATTACAAAATTTCAGGCCAAATTTGCATCAATTTGACATAAAAAACCTCTTTTGAGTCAGGGTGCTAATCTATATAGAGTAAAGATAAAAAGTTAGGGCACCCCTCCTCGCGGGACCCCCAATTTTGGGCCCCAAAAAACACACAAAACCCCCGAAATTTTGGGCCCAAATATCCATTTCACAATAATTCCTTCAAAAACATAAAATTGACAGCACGAAACACCAAAATTTCCATTCCCATGAAAATTCCCCTAGCCAATCTCTCACCACATCCCCAAACCTTCATTACGTCATCGTCCATTTTATATAGAGGGGGAAAAAATTTTCAGACATCAGGAATGAGTTTTTTGGGTTCCCTCGCATCGAAAAACCCATATAGGATTTTTAAGAAAATTTTATGAAAAAATTTTTCTTAAAACCGAAAATTTTCGACTGCATCCAAGGTTGGTTATCTCTTTAATCTTACTTAAAAAGTTTTCGTGCATTGTCATTCACTTTATTCATTATACTAGGTCCACATTGAAAAATTTGCTTAATTTCATCTCTATAGTGATGAAAATATTTATAAGATTGTAAATAGCTTCCGCCAATATTTAGGTAGGTGTTACTAATATTCTCCAGATTTTTTATAGAACTATCATACTTGGCACCGATTTTAGCAAAATCTTTGGCAAAATAAACCATTTTTTCCATCGGATACTTAAAGTAATTGTTAACTCAGAAAAGTTGCCATTTTTGTTGATATTATGAAAATTTAAAAGGGAGCATTTTTTGTTCTTATAGTAAATTCTGAATCGTTATCGAGATAGTTGCATACGAAGTTTCATCTGTGTAATACAACCTCTATTTCATTTCCCTGATTCAATAAAAGTTATTTATCGAAACGATTGATTAGACATTACAAAATTCAAACTTTTCTGTTTTTATCGATTTTTGCGCAAAAAGCATTGTTGTGCATGCCTTCGTCGTAATAAGCAATCTCAAACTTCTCGAGAGCGATTCAAAATGTAATGTAAAAACAAAAAATGCTCCATTTTTCATGAATTTTCATAATATTAAAGGGGGTGAAAATTAGGGTCCTTTCTATAAAAAAAAGTTTTTTTGAAAAATGATCTTCTACGCGAAAATAGCACTATTTCACGTTTGCTTAAAATGTACATAATTCCACAAATTAAAGAGTTTTACAAAACATATCTATTAGGGATAATTTCATGCATAAATTGATAGCACGCATTACCGAAGCCTTGCATGATATTACCCCTAATCGAGATGTTTTGTAAAACTTTTTGACGCTTGGAATTATGCAAATTGTAAGCAAACGTGAAATAGTGCTATTTTCGCAAAAATAAGGTGAAGGAAGCATTTTCACGCGACCGGGATGTGCGCAATCGATTTTTCACTCTATTTTTACCCCTAGGAGGTCATTTTTCAAAAAAAATTTTTGTGGAGAAAGGACCCTAATTTTCACCCCTTTAACAAAAGGGCAACTTTTTCCGATTGGACTGGTCCTTTAATAAAGGCAATTAGGAACGAGACTATACCTTTATATGAAATTTGTCATGCATTATTGGAAAAACATCTTCGGTTTCTTGCAAAAATTCAATTACCTCATTGTTTATCTTTTCGTTTCTTCCATCAAAATATACATCGCGTCCTATATCACGACCTAATCCATAGAGTGATGCAAAGCGAAACATCTATAAATATACGCCAGTCAACAGGCACATAGCGAGGATCTAGGGACAATGAGGCAATCCCCTTGGCCCCCTTATGTTTTTTTCGAAAATTTTGGAAAAAACATAACCGTATGCACAACTAACGCTAAAGCTAGCGTTAATGCTATTAGCTGTAGCTAACGCTAATAGCTGCAGTTGTGCATACTAAAAAAGGTCGCAAAAGTCGATGTTAACATCATGTTAACATATGTTAACATTTTGCGACCTCTAGTGCATACTAGCTGCAGCTATTAGCATTGCAGATTTTAGCTGTAACTAACGCTAATAGCGGCAGTTGTGCATACTAGTTACAGCTAATAGCGTTAGTGCTAGCTTTAGCGTCAGTTGTGCATACGGACCAAAGGTGACTTTTTCTAGTGTTTCAAAGAATTTTCAAAAATCACCTTTATCCCCTCAAAAAAAAACATTTTTTGTGAAAACATGGTGAATTTTGATGAAAAAATGGAAAAATTTGGTCATTTTTGGTAAAAAATGATAATGGGGACCATTATGATTTTTGAAAAATTTTTTCAAAAAAGAATTTTGAGCAAAAACATAAGGGGACCATTAGAAAAAAATTTCCATTTTTCGACGATAGGGGGCAATTGTCCCTTCACTACGTGATACCAGTCAAAAAATTCTCGTGCAACTCAATTTAGATGGGAGGGGCAAAATAGTTTGCACAGGAGATTGCAAAGATGCCCTATATATTACCTTATTCCCAAATCTACCTCCAAAGTCATTGGATGTAATATATCTTTTAGGGAAATACGAATATTTTGAATCTAGCTTCGTTTGANATATTACCTTATTCCCAAATCTACCTCCAAAGTCATTGGATGTAATATATCTTTTAGGGAAATACGAATATTTTGAATCTAGCTTCGTTTGACACGATATAAACTTTTCCGATAATTGCTCTTTGAAATAGTTATCATAGTAAAGGTATATTATAATACTAAATAGAATTAAATATATTATTTGGATGGTGTGCATCTTACTAAAACAGTTTTGTCTGTTTTTGTGGACATCTATCTCAGTAACAATAAAGCTAGAGACCGGCGCGTTGATCGATTTTGACCAAAAACTTGAATCACGAAAATATTATGTCTCTTTTTTTAAAACAACGTAAAAATTTTTTCCTCGAAATTTTCAAAAACTTTTTTTGATAAAACGCTTCAAACTATGTTACTAATGAAAGTTAATCAGAGCTATTATCTAAAATATTTAAATTTACATAAACTAAATCTCATTTTTTGGCAGAAAAATGCTCCTGAACATGAGGTGTTTTGAATAATCGTGAGAAATTTGTATTGAAATCGTCAAGCTAAGTCAAGCATCAGTGATTTTCGAAAATTTATGAAAAATCTAATAATTAAGCAAAAAATAAATAAATTTCTACAACAGCGCGGTAATCGATACAAAAAATGTTGGCTTAGTTCTTAGTCAATTTTAAGAAATAAATAGGCTACTTGGAGCAGTGGTTTTGCTCTCGCTCCCACCTGCGTCCAAAAAATGTTGGACGCAAGCGTGAGTCGAACCTGCGACTCCAAAGTGCAAAACTCGTAATTTGCACTGCGTCATGGAGATTTGAACTAGTTGAAACTTTTTTGTACACTTTTGAAATTAAAAAAATTTTTTAGTTCAAATTTAAAAATCTTTTTCTTATGGCGATTTTTAGCAAATAGTTGTAAATTTGAAAAGAACCAAAGGACGAGAAAGTGGAAAACATTTTTTTGTAACAGAAAGTTCCTATCATTAATTTAATCAATAGTCCAAATAATATCAAAACTTATAATAACTCTCTAGTTGGACGATTAAAAAAAAATAGAATCTCTACTTTAAATGCACTAATCCTTGCATATATAATCCACATATGAAATTTTGGTGGAACATTTTCTTCAATATATACCGCATCATATCTAATCAAAAACCTATGTCCAAAGTTTGGAAAGTTGTATGTCGACTTATACAAATCATTATCAACTGTTTCTTGAAAGAATTTTATTTTTACGTCTGAAGTAGATGCATACATCAAGAATTTCGGATTTTGTATTGTATGATTCGAGAATACGTTTAGATTATTATTCCCAGAAAATTCTAAATTAGAATCCTCGAGTATATCCGCATACACTATTGTTATATTATAATTAGAAGCACCTAGATTGCATATTAGTTTATTTCCATATTCTTATTATGCATCATATGAGAGTGACATGAATATGTCAAAGCTAGATTCATTGTACATTAAAAACGAAAGAGTGAAAAAACAGACCGTTCAGTTTTTATACAAATATATGAAACAAAAAATTTATGAAACTCTTAAAGGGGGAGTAAACTTTACAGCAGCATCTCGAATAGTGAATTTTCAACTTCAAAGTGTTATATCTCCTACCATAAAAGATTTTTAATCGGGATCTTTTTAAAAAAATATTTATCACGATGCGTAGAATATTTTTAAAAAAAGACTTTGACCAAAAATCTTTTATGGTTGAGGAGATATAACACTTTGAAGTTGAAAATGCACTCTTCGAAATGCTGCTGTAAAGTTTACTCCCTCTTTAAATAAATTTTAGGATATATTGGTTTATACTTAGGATATATTGGTTGTATAATTTTCGGGTTTTTGCTAATTGAATGGAAACTTTACAAAAATGACTCCTATGGGGATTTTTCTATGCAAGGAATCGATTGCAAGCATTGCCGAAAACACTTCCCTGACACTGAATTCGCCTATTTTCGCTTCAATACACATACCTCTTCCTTGAATCAGGATCAGGGAAGCGTTTTCAAGGTTCGAAATGTGCGCAATCGATTCCTCGCATAGAGAATCCCCTAAATTTTGCTGAGAATTTAAAAGCTTTAAATTTTTTGAAAAAATCGCAAAATTCTCTTTTTTAATCACCCTGTATTTTCGTGAATAAAGTGATAAGGAAAAGAACATAAAATTAGAATATAAACAAATTAGTCTTCTAGGCTCACAGATCATTAAAAAGTACTAACTTTTATTGTTTTATTATTTGTCTCTCCAGAATTTTATGTTTAGAATTTAAGAGGCAATGTCTGGAAAAGTCGCACAGGGGGTGAGCGTACGCCAAAAAGTGTTGCCACAAATTTGAAGCCTAGGTTATTTTTATGTATCTAGTGAGTGATTAGCAAAAACATATAAGTTAGGTCCTGAACCTTTAAACTTGTGAAGAAATCGAGATATCATTTTCTCAAAAATCATCATTTGGACCTTTTTTGTTTTTATCTAAATGATACCTCGATTTCTCCACAAGTTTAAAAGCTCAGGACCTAACTTATATGTTTTTGTTAATCACTCACTAGGTATATAAAAATAACCTAGGCTTCAAATTTTTGGCAACACTTTTTGGCGTACGCTCACCCCCCTTGTGGACCATCTTTGATATTTCGAGACATTGCCTCTTAAATTTTAGAGGGTGATTGACAAAAAACTCATTTTTGAAATTTTATCCTCGGACAAAACTGTATTTTCTTTGTCAAAATGTTGTTTTTTACCTAATTTTTTAAACATGGAGTATTCGATTTGCCGCGTTTAATAAAACTAGGTAAAAAACAGGTTTCCCAAAAAATAGCACATGTGTGATTTTTTGAGCAAATTTTCGAGAAAAATTTTTTTATATTTTTTCTAAAATGACCCTATGGGAGGANGGTAAAAAACAGGTTTCCCAAAAAATAGCACATGTGTGATTTTTTGAGCAAATTTTCGAGAAAAATTTTTTTATATTTTTTCTAAAATGACCCTATGGGAGGAAGGTTCCTATGCGAGGAATCGATTGCGCTCATTGAAAAATTTTGAAAACGCTTCTCTCACTTTGAATCAGCCCAAAAATATCAAAACACCGTATTTTTGACGAATTTAGGGTCAGATAAGCGTTTTCAAGATTTGTCAATGCGTGCAATCTTTTTATTGCATAGAAACTCCTCCCCATAGGATTATTTTGGAAAAATTTTTTAAAATTTTTTCGCAAAAATTTGCTCGAAAAATAGCAAAAGTGTGATACAAAGTATGGTACCCTATACAACATTTTATCTTAGAAAATGCAATTTTCCTGCAAACATAAAATCACAAAAATCCGGTTTTTTATCAATCACCATGTGTAAGGAAATAAAGCTATATATTTTTCAAATGTGTTCAACCCAAGATACACTTGAGTTAAAATGGGGTGTTGTTGGTTGTGGAATGATTAGCCATGATTTTTTGAGGGCTATGCAAAATTCGGAAAAGCTCCACAAAGTATGGATTCAAAAATCTGCTTAAGGGGGGGGTGAAAATTAGGGCCCTTTCTCCAAAATTTTTTTTGTTGAAAAATGATCTTCTAGAGGTAAAAATAGGGTAACAAATCGATTGCGCACATCTCATTCAAAATAAGATAAAGGAAGTTTTTTTAAAATGCTTCCTTCACCTTGTTTTCGAAAATAACACTATTCTCTTTGACGTTTAAAATATGCAAATTTTAATCAAACGTAAAATAGTGCTATTTTTCGCAAAAACAAGGTAAAGGAAGTATTTTACGCGATGGGGTGTGCGCAATCGATTTTTCACCCTATTTTTACCCCTAGAAGATCATTTTTCAAAAAAATTTGTTTTAGAGAAAGGGCCCCAATTTTCACCCCCTTTAAACATTTTAAAAATATTTTTAGATAGTGTCAGTAGCAGATGACAACATAGAACAAGCTGAAAGTTTTAAAAGAAAACTTGAATTAAACGATGAAACTAAAGCATATGGTTCATTTCAAGAACTTTTTGAAGACCCCAATGTTGGTGAGAAAATTTCGATTGTTTAAATTTCTCTTGAAACCCTTAACCCGATTTTTAAGAAATCGTCTACGTTGGTATTGTCAATTTTTTGCATTATAAAATGGTAATGTCAGCCTTGGATCATGGAAAGCATGTTTTATGTGAAAAACCACTCGGGTTAAATGTGAAACAAGTTAAAGGTTTGAAATATAAAAGAGAGATGAAATCAAAATAACATTTTTTCCTAAGATTTTAATTTTTCTCTGAAAATGACCCTCGAGGGGTAGTTTGATGAGGGGAATCGATTGTGCGCATTACCGAACTCTGCAAATTCTTCTCGATCCTGATTCAGGGGTATGTATATTGAAGCAAGATGGATCATGGTTCAGTGCATACAAAATTATAAGAATTTATAAGGGAATAAGTAGCCATGTTGAAATTTTGGTTCGAATAACTTCTGCTCCCTTTTCATACTTTAAGCTTTTATTTTCGCTTCAATACATATACCCCTGAATCAGGATCAAGGAAGCATTTTCAGAATACGGGAATGCGCGCAATCGATTCCCCGCATAAAACTACCCCTATATGGTCATTTTTAGAAAATAAAATTTTAAAAAAACGTTATTTTGGTTCTATCTCCCTTAAGAGTACCGAAAATTAATTGTTGTGCCCATTTTTTAGAAATGATTGAGAAAGCTAAAGAAAAGAAGCGATTTTTAATGGAAGCTTGTTTTTCAAGATTTTTTCCAGTTTGGGCTGAAGTCCGAAAAGTTATGGATCAAAAAACTTTAGGTGAAGTAACAGCAGTGCATGCAAATTTGGCACATAATGATTACGTAGTGAAAGAATACGTNTGGGCTGAAGTCCGAAAAGTTATGGATCAAAAAACTTTAGGTGAAGTAACAGCAGTGCATGCAAATTTGGCACATAATGATTACGTAGTGAAAGAATACGTTTTTTTGATACCTATGCATTTTAGATCACAAATCCAAATCGCTTTCGCCTAAAAAATGGATTTACTACACTAGATACTGGTGCTACTCCTTTATTAGATTTTGGTTTATATACAATTATGCTAACACTATGGATATTCTATGATGAGAAACCCAAAAAAATCACTGCAATCGGCAGTAAAAGTGATATTGGTAGGGTTCCTTATTCCTTTTTTATAAAACAAATTTTTAGGTGCCGATGTTTGGAGCAATATAACTCTCGAATTTTCGAATGGTAGAAAAGCATTTTTGTGCTACTCCCATGCTGATGTCTTCCCGAATTCGGCTTTTATAAGTTGCACAAAAGGACACATGGTGATGTCAGAATCCTTTTGGTGTCCAGAAAAGTTGCAGATTATTTATGGAAATCCAAAATACAATATCAAGAAAGAGTTTATTGAGCATCCGCTTAAAGATGATCCAGCAAAATACAATTTTACGAACAGTGCTGGTTTGAAATATGAGGCCGACCATGTTTATGATTGCATTAAAAATGGTAATTATACAGTCAGTCAAGTTGAAGCTCGATGGCGCAGTGCAATTTATCACTTATGCACTAACGCACAAAAGTAGAGTTGGTGCTGATCTGGCAAGTTAAGGGCCGTTGAGACAATTTTATAATATTCTTTTGGCTATAACTAAACATTTTTATATGCCGTCTTTTACAAAAATATGCAGAAATATATGGAGAATATTTTTGTCAAAAAACTACCTTGCTCCGAGTTTACCATAAAAAGATATAATCCCGACAACTCCGGGATCCCAAAGGAGTTGTTGAGATTATGCTTATATCTTTTTATAGTAAACTCGGTGATTTTTTGACAAAAATATTCTCCATTTCTGCATATTTTTTATATAAGACGGCATATAAAAATAATGTTTCTATAAAAAGTTATGGCCAAAAGAAATTATGAAATTGTTTCAACGCCCCTTAACTTACCAGATCGGCGCCAACCCTACACAAAAGTTCGATTCACATCTTGCGTTCAATTGTTTTTATCTTTTTTGACATTTTACTTATTTTTAAATGAAAGACATCATTTTTTATAACTCTTAATCATGATTTTCGTTTCAATAACCCGAAACAATGTTTAAATTTGATCATTTTTGTGTCATTTTATTCATCTTGATAATTTATAAAAAATGCCGTCTTTCGTTTTTAAAAAAATAAAAAGGCAAAACAGTTCAAAACAATTAGAGGCAAGCGGGAATCGAACTTTGGTGCGTTAATGTTTAAATTACCAATTGCAGTGCGCCATTGAGTAGCAACTTTTTTCAACCGTTTTCGTGAAACAGACTTTAATAAATAAAAAAAATGCAGTTTTGCTTTTTTCCAAAAAATTTTCACAAAAAAATTTATATACTTTTTTACAAATAGATCTGTAGAGAGTTTTATATGCAAAATTCGTTTCCTAACATCGCATGCGCATTGAAAATGTTTTCCTGACCCTTAAAATCTGAAACATCGTTCTGGAAATAGCTAAAAATCCGATTTTGTAAGCTGATGCAGGATCAGGGGAGCGTTTTCAATGTTGTGAGCTCAAATTTTTTGACAAAATTTTTCTCAAAAATCGCGAAAATCCGATTTTTGGGCACATATAAAAAAATTCAAATAAACTTTTTTAGGATTGCTTGAAAGCGACAATGTTACTCATGAATTCTCATTGACGATGGCAGAAATTTTACAAGAAATTAGGAAGCAGCTAGAAGTTTCTCTACCACATGATAAATAATAGAAATTGTAAAATAATAGGGAGAACCCTCTTGTATTTTTTGGCCTACCTCTGGCCTATCAAAACATAAGGGTATCTTTTGTTTTTTTTCGGTTTTCGGCCGATTTTAGACACGTGCCTCCCCCACCACCAAGTGCCCTTAACTATAGCCCACGGCGTACAAAAAATTCGAAAAGGTAAAGGCAAGGGTCAAAATTTTACAAAATGTCGCCAATCGACTCAGCTTGGCGAGCGCTTCAAAAAGAGTACCATATCATGGGGTTTTGCTCATGACCGAGTGGCTAAAGCGCTCTACATTGACTCATAGGGCGAGGGTTCGATCCCGTGTCTAAAAGTCATCTTTTATTTTGTTGTCAAAAGTCATAAAAATTTTTGCATATTCACGTTTTTATGCGGGGAATACGATAACGCTATTATTTTTCGTGAAAACTTTTGGAAAAATTAGAAAAATCGAAAAATCTCAAAAAACTTTTCTCCAAATTTCATGAAATTAAACTTTCAAGAGGTGTGTAAAAGTAAAAAATGGTCAGAAAAGATTCCTCTTTCATATAAAAATAAATTTTCAGGGTTCGTTCAAAAGTTTAGTGGTCCTTTAAATACTAATTTTAAAAAAACCATTAAAAATATTGAAAAATACATGCCTTCTTTTTTTGCTCCCTTTTGGACAAAATTTTCCTTTTTTGCCCCTCTTTCACGCAAATGAGTATAACATCCTACACAAAGCTAACATTTCACATGATTTCATTTGTCGCACCTATTTTCTACTTTATCGACTAAAAAATTTTTTAATCTTGTAAACAAACTATTTTGTGGGTGTAAATTTTTACTGATTTGAATCATCTCTTATTTGACCTTTCTGGTTATTTATAGCAAAAGATTCTCTATTTTTATTTTATTTTTTTATTATGAATCTTTTCTTATTGTTTATAGTATATTTTCTGGGTAATACTAGGTATATTTAAATAAAATTTTTAAGTTTTTTCTTTCAAAAAATAGAGCAAAAGTCTCCACAATACACATGATAAATGATAATGGTCAAGAATGGATATGTGCCGAATTAAAATGCTCATATCTTCAGCCTAAATATTGCTCAGTTTCAGGTCAAAGTGAAGAATTAATCGAAGTAAATTTCGGAAAGAAATGCATGGATTATTGTAGAAATTTGGGATATTCGTATGTAAACTTGTTTTCTCATATACCTAAAAAACTTGGTTGAATTGTTGTGGCCGCTAGAAAAGGCAACAATTACACGGCAGGACAAATTCTTCAAAAAAGTGAAACCGGGAAAAAAAATGCAAATTTGTCTTATTTGCAAGAATCGTTTCAATAACATCAAAAATGATGAAAAATCAACCCAATTTTCAAAACATTTTAGCTTTTCCATTTTTTGGTCGTTTTTCGAGATCTCAAATTCAAAATTTTCCTAAAAATCTGTATTTTAAAGTTACACTTTAATTTATTTGAAAAAATCCAAAAAGATGCTAAAAATCATNTCAAATTCAAAATTTTCCTAAAAATCTGTATTTTAAAGTTACACTTTAATTTATTTGAAAAAATCCAAAAAGATGCTAAAAATCATTTTTTTTCAAATGTGCTTGAAATTAAAAAGCAAACACGGAGATTTAAATTAAAGATCTCTACTTTTTGACTTTCTGTCGTTGAGATCTCGAAAAACGACCAAAAAATAACAAAGTTATAAAATTTTGAAAATTGAAAATGCAGATAAATTTTTTCAAAACGTTATAACTTTTCCATTTGCTGGTCATTTTTCGAGATCTCAGCGATAAAAGATGCATGAATGTCTACATTTTAAGGTTATACATTTAATTTTATACGAAAAATTTGTAAAAAATTTTATTTTTGCCGTTTTTGCAGATGTTAGAATAGTTCCGTATGCAAAATTATGGAGCTAGGTTACTTGGGGGGCCCACTTAACATGACCCAAAATTCCAACGCCAAGGCTAAGACCAAAGCTAATACCAAGGCTAAGGCTAAGGCTAAGACCAAAGCTAAGGCCAAGACCAACGCAAAGGTTAATGCCAAAGCTAAAGCCAAGGCTAAGTCCAAGGCTAAGGCCAAGGCCAAAGCTAAGTCCAAGACCAAGGCTAAGACCAACGCCAAGGCTAATGCCAAAGCTAAGGCCAAAGCTAAGTCCAAGGCTAAGTCCAAGGCCTTAGCTTTGGCCTTAGCCTTGAACTTAACCTTAGCTTTAGCTTTGGCATTAGCCTTGGCGTCGGTCTTAGCCTTGGCCTTGGAATTAGCTTTGGCCTTAGCCTTGGCTTTAGCTTGACATTAGCCTTTGCGTTGGTCTTGGCCTTAGCTTTGGCCTTAGCCTTGGACTTAGCCTTGGCCTTAGCTTTAGCATTAGCCTTGGTGTTGGTCTTAGCCTTGGTCTTGGACTTAGCTTTGGCCTTAGCCTTGGCTTTAGCTTTGACATTAGCCTTTGCGTTGGTCTTGGCCTTAGCTTTGGTCTTAGCCTTCATGTTATTAAACGGTCGATGAAAATCGGATAACCTGTGCGCTTGCAGCGTAGCTTCATCTTTTGTCCTGCCGTAAAGGTATAAAAAACTGTTAAAAAATTTTTTGAACTGGCTTTAAAAAAATTCAAAAACAGTTTTAAAACGGTTCTTTTTATAATATTCTTAAAACCGAATTACCAAAAGAAACCACCAGATGGCTTCAAACATATGTTTTTATCGAATGTCGAAAAATGTTTTTGTGCGAATTCAATCCCAGCGGAATGTGATGTAGCAAAAATAAAAAATGATTCGAATTATGATGTCTGCCAAATGTTGCGGCGTAAATTTAGTTTTTATACTTTATTTTATGAATAATTTTAAAATTCAGAAATTGATATACCCACACCAATTTTACTGAATGAAACAAGTCAATGCAAACACTTGGAATGTGATGAAAATGATGATAAAGAACTTATTAAAAATAAAATACTTTTCAGAGTTGATACTTTTTGGATGAACTACAAGAATGTTAACTTTAAGAATTTAAAATTAAATTATGAATTTCCTGGAAAGGTTGACAAATAAAAATTGAATTATAAAAAAAATTTTAGGTTTCAATTTGTGAAGATCTCAACAAAAGTTTATTCAGACTTAGCAAGTTTCCATATTTTTGTATTGATAAAATGGATTTGGGCATTGAAAATTTACTTCCAAGACCTTTTCAGGTGAAAGAAAATTTTTTGAATTATAAAGAACTTCCCTTTTTTCTATAGGATTCACGTTTTTATGACAAATATGAATATCTCGAAGTCAGTCTTTCAACTAGGAACTTTGGCAACACACCTTGGGCAGATTTTTGGCTTTCTATCGAAATTAATTCGCCAAGACAACTCAATGGAATCAAAATTGAAAATGTAGTTCAGCATCTTAACTCGTCTGTAATACGAGTAAAACTAAATAATACTAATGAAAACAAAATTGAAAACGTAGTTCATCATATTAACTCGTCTGTAATACGAGTAAAACTAAATACTTCTAATGAAAATAACGAGACATATATCTTTGGCTCAAGTTTCGGTTTAGCAGGTTCTGTGTTTTATCAGCCAAAAGAAAGTTAGAAATTTTAAAAAAATCTTTAATATTACATTTAGTAAAACTCGATTGCCAAAAAGTCGATGAGACTAAATTAAACGAAAATTCTAAATGGAATTACTTTCTGTTTCTGTCTGGGACCATTTTTGGACTATTATTGAGTGTGTGCTTCACAAATGGTTATAAAATATGTTTTAATTGTAAAAAAAGAAGCAGACGAATTCATGATAATATAAATGAGAAAAAAAATTTCATGGAAAATTTAAATAAATAAATAAATGTAAACAATACGGTCTTTTGTAAATTGCTAGACATATAAAGATATTTTTTCGAACAACATTTTCATGATTTTTGAATATGCCTGTGTGCGGAGAATCAGAACCCAGACTGGGAAGTCTGGGTTCTGATTCTCCGCACACAGCTATGCCAAAAGACATTTTTTACCAAGTTTCAAACGCTGTTGCCAAGCAACCCCAAGACTTCAGTCCTTTATTCGATGCTACCAGGGTATTCTTATTTGAAACTTTTGAATTGGTCTGTTTCGTTTTGAGATTCTGTTCCAGGCTTCCGGTTAGGTTTCGACATTTTCAAAATTTCAAAAAGCGGTCTACTACCAAGGATCACGAGCTAGAAGAAATCGTGCTTCTGCTTCAAGCACAAAAGCAAAATCCACCGGAAGAAAAGCACTGTCGGACTCTCCAATTGGACGTGGACAAGTACGACATCGTTCGTTGCAAAGGAAGGCTTGGGAATTCCGGACTAGCTCATGACACCATTTACCTATTTTTCTTGCCTAAACGCTGTGAGACAAATGTGGTGAAAGTCCCCTATAAAAAGTCCCTGGAAGACAAAGAGAGGTCAGATTGTTCACAGATTCTCAGGTTTCGAAACACTCTTTTCAGTCCTTCAAGTAGGCTTATAAATTCTAAGTCTTAAATTATATTGTCTTCATAGTCTCGTTATTATATCAGATACGCGTTAGTCAGTTAAGGTAGATTGTCAAATAAACTAATACACAAATAAAATCACATAATTTATATATTGTGATTCGAGCGCTAAGATTGAATGAATCGTTAGACGAGAATCCGAGCGCCCGAGAAACACAACAGTAATTAATCTAGACTTAATCTGTGATGAACCTAGGCTATTTGAAAAAGCGATTCAATCAATTGATTTTATTTTAGACTTTTACAATTCACAATCGTTCTCTAAGATCTTTAAAATATAGTTCTCGTTCCCTTTCTACACTAAACACCATAGGTTTTCCAGATAAACTTTTGATATGTGGTGCATGAAATCGATGATTTTGACTGTTAGCTCCTACTTTGTACCATGGGGTGACGTGAGCATGGAATTTTTTTAATATACTAAAAAAGGAATTAGACTTTTCAATATACTATGAGGAATTAGACTTTCAAAATGAGTTACCTTAAAAATTTATTTCTCCATGATCGATTTGTCAATATAGCTACAGAAATTACAGAAATGGCTAGGATTACAAAAGAATTTTGATAAATGGCATTATTGAAGGCATGGTGGAGGTCATCATTTGGATCATAGGGCAAAAGGTAAATCTAAAAATGTCGGATCTCNTTACAAAAGAATTTTGATAAATGGCATTATTGAAGGCATGGTGGAGGTCATCATTTGGATCATAGGGCAAAAGGTAAATCTAAAAATGTCGGATCTCAATACTAAAAAATGAATCTCCTAGGATTCTAAAGAAATCATAGAATCAAAGAGAAATACTAGAATTCTAGGGAAATCATAAAACCCTGGAGAAATTCCAAAGTTTTAAGGAAATCTTAGAATTCTAGAGAAATCCCAGAATCTAGAAGAATTCCAGAATTCTATGAAAATCCTAGGGTTCTAGAAAAACCCCAGAATTCCTTGAATATAGATTTTATGAGTTATAGAGGTTTTTACAAAATTTAGATTTTATAGGATGTGCGGAAATTATCCGACCCCCTCCCCTATCCGCAATGTAGGTTACTTTTTGTCATAACTTTTGATAGGAACATCAATTCATCGTGATCTTGGTGTCATTTTAAAGTTCAAGTTCTAAGTTTTAAAATGACACCAAAATCATGATGTATAGATGCTCCTATCAAAAGTTATGACAAAAAGTATCCTAAATTGCGAATGGGAGGAGGGGTCGGATAATTTCCGCATACCCTGTATAGAACTTTAGACTATCTATTGGATAGTTGAAAGCTTTATAGAGCTAAAAATTTCTTATAGAGCTCTAACTTGTTTATAACGCTTTTAGAATTTCTATAGAGCTCTATGGTTTTCTATGGATCCCTAGAAACCCAGAAACCTCTAAAATATCATATAAACTATCAAGACTACAAAAATTCTAGTTTCAAAAAATTTTCTACTGTGTTTTCTCTATAACTTACAATCATAGTTACAACACTGCCTAGCAACGCCGTAATTGAGCACCATAAAATCATGGATAAAAATCGAATATTTTCCGAAAGTTGGAAACGTTCTTGGAGGCTATAAACTCGAACTTTTCTATGCTGATATCGGTATCGATTGAAGAAATGGAGTAAGACTATCCACTAAACATGAGAATATTCGTAATTTTGTGAAAGCTAAACAAAAAAAACTTACAGAAAAACTCAAAATCATAATGCCTATGGCAATAAATTCCCATATATACCCATTAACATTGTCTAAAAGTGATATCAAGATGTGAAAAGTTCGGGATGCAACAAAAAAATAGTTCAGGGACACCAAAGAACAAAATTTAGAGTTTAGGAGATTCATAGCTACTATAGTAGTTAGAGCTCTACTACAGCATGTATAAAAAACCGAAATTTGGGCGATTTTTTCATGTTTTAGACCTGAAATTTTTTTCTTAAAAAATGACCCAATTAGGACTACTTTTATGCGGGGAATTGATTGCACGCATCTCTTGAAAACGCTTCACTGACCCTGAATCATGAGAATCAGAGTATGTGTATTGAAGCGAAAATCGAAAATTTTAAGATTTTCTGCCTGCAAATGATCATTCTGTGGGCAATTTTATGCAGAGAATCGATTACGCGCATTTTCGAAGCATGAGAACGTGTCCTTGACCATGATTCAGGAAAATAATTTTTAAAAATTCGATCTTCATTTTATCAAAAACTTAGTTCCCTAAATCATGATCGAGGACGCATTTTCAAGCTTTGGAAATGCGCTCAATCAATTCCCTCGCATAAAATTACCTACAAAAAGATCATTTTCAGGCAGAAAATCTAAAAACTTTCGATTTTCGCTTCAGTACACACACCAATTTTTCTTAATCAGGGNTCAAAAACTTAGTTCCCTAAATCATGATCGAGGACGCATTTTCAAGCTTTGGAAATGCGCTCAATCAATTCCCTCGCATAAAATTACCTACAAAAAGATCATTTTCAGGCAGAAAATCTAAAAACTTTCGATTTTCGCTTCAGTACACACACCAATTTTTCTTAATCAGGGTCAGAGGAGCGTTTTCAAGCTTCGGGAATGCGCACAATCGATTCCTCGCATAAAATTAGCCCTAATAGGGTCATTTTTGAAAAAAATTTCGAGTAAAAAAATATGAAAAAATTGCCAAAATTCCAGTTTTTATATACACCCTATAGACTTTTAGATAGACCTCTATAGCTCTATAAGAATACCTTTAAAATAGCAGTAGATTCCAAATCCAACTGTCCATTGAATAATTAATGCAATTAAAAATAAAATAGGATTTTTAAAATTTTCATATGACTTTAGGTCACAAGTAGCTATAGTTCTTTCAATAGCCATAGAAAAATAGGTTAGTACATAAGAGTTTAGAGCTACTTGTCTGATATCACTAAGAGAGCGATAAAAGACACTCGTGTTGGTTAAATTGAGATCTGAAAAGGATTTTTAATTGCAATGAAGAGTTTATTTTTACAAAAACCTGGTGAAACTAAAGTTATTTTTGTGATTTTTTGTGATAAAAATATATTTTTGCTGATAATCTCCTCATAGAATTCCAAGCTGACAAAAAGTTTTGCCTATTCGATGGTATTACGTTAAAATCTGCCTTTTTACATAAAAACTTAGAAAATCCGGGTGTGGCAGATCTTTTTGGTTCTCTTGTAAGAGTTATGGCTATTAAACTTTAAGCCAAAATCTAGGCTTATGAAACTATAAAATAAGTCATATGATAGAAAAGTTCCTATGTTTTTTAGAACTTCTAGATTTTTATTTTTTCTAGAATTTCTACAACTTCTATAGAAAAAACCTATAGTTTAGAAAGAAAACTTAATATAAAGCAATCGGTACTACTTCGAATTAGCTACCCCAAGTGACAGGGTACTGGAAATTGAAAAAATTTTTTAAATTTTTTCCAAAAAAGATCCTATAGGGGTGATTTTATGCGGAGAATCGATTGAGCGCATTCCGGAAGCTTGAAAATGCTTCCTTCACTATTAACTAGGGAAATTTATCGAGAAATCCCTTAAACACTTGAAAACAAATTTTTAACAATTTCCCTAGTTCATGATGAAGGAAGCATTTTCAAGCTTCGGGAATGCGCGTAATCGATTCCCCGCATTAAAATACCCCTATAGGATCTTTTTTGAAAAACATTTTTTCGCTTCCAGTACCCTGTACTTGGGGCAGCCAGTCCAAAATAGTACCAAGCAATCTCATACCATTTATCGGATCAAATGAACACATCTCAATTTTTATCAACCTAGGAACTTCCAAAACCAAATATGCCAACGCTATATTCCCCAATAACCCGTTAACATTTGCATGAAATTGAGGCACCTTCCATATAATGTAAATAGCCATACATAGCCAAATAAACGAAAGTATGATAAAAACAAATTCGAATATTAGAAAACCTTGGATCAAGGTACGTTGGATCTGCATTTGTAGCTATAAATAAAAAGAGCGGAATTGTTGCGATGACATTAGCCTCCGTAAAAACTCGTAATTGCATAGTTATTAAGTACGTAAAAATTTTGTTTAATATATAATTTTTTGAGACAGCAAAACTCAATTGACTACACTAGTAGACATAAATATAGGTTCACCCCCATATATTTTCAGCTAAAATTGAAAAGTTTGAAGTGTCATATTTCGAGTAATTTACATGAAATTTTTTAGAAATATTCCTTGTGATTAGATCTTTCAAAATATACTGGGCCAAATGGGCGTTTTACGCCTTTAAAATTCAAATAAACTTTTGAAAATAAATTTTAGCCAAATTTGTTAGTAAATCATTTACAAAAAATTCATTTGAATTTTGAAGGCGTAAAACCACCATTTAACCCAGTAACACCCAGTATATTTTGAAAGATCTGATCGCAAGAAATATTTCTACAAAAATTTCATATGATTTCGATATAAATTATTCGAGATATGGCACTTCAAACTTTACAATTTTAGCTGAAAATACTGGGGTGAACCTATATTTATGTCGACCAGTGTAGATGTTTAAAAAAAAAGTCAATATTTAAAAAATATTGACTTTTTGAAAGGTTAGGCACTCAAAATGGAGGTAATTTTAGATGCAAAAGATCCTAGATAAAAAAGAGAAAATTGCAAAGATAAAGTCTATAATTTGATTTGATCATTCTAGATTTTATTTCTAGCGTAAAAGTATCAGTTAAATCTAATCGGATGCTAAAATGCCGTCAATTTCAATTAAAAATAGGCGTTCATCTGTAAAAATTTTTTATACTAATTCATTAAAAACGACGAAAACAAAAGTACAATTGTGTTGCGGGTGCACGAAGTGTATTGAGTTGAATTGCAATGTCAAATTTGAACATAATACCCCATTTTTGGAGTCCGAAAATGACAAAGAGAAAATTTGAAAACTTCATTTTCATCTCTAAAAAAGCGTTTCAAAATAGGTCTATTTTATGGTATAAATATAGGGTTTTTATACAATAATTTGAGGATATCTCGGCGAAAACGCATCCGTTTTTGATGATCTTTTTTTATTCGTGTAGCTTGCGATGCGAGCTATCTGATATTATGATCGCTTTTTGATTTTGACTTCGGTAAAAGATATAAAAACTTGAATTTTCCTGAATAGTCTTCATATGTCGATTTTTTGTTGAAAAAATGCTCTAAAAATGCGAATTTTGGTTTTTTCGAAAATTTTTTTCACAGATCGTTCCAGAATTTTCTGACAAATTTTTTGAGCTATTACTCGCTCGAATAGGAGGAAAAATTTTTTTCGATTTTTGATCCCATGGTATCTAAATGATTCAAGTTAATAACGCACATAAACCACACATGCAAGGTCTTACGTCAAAATTTTCAATACTACATATTTTTCAATTTTTTGCCGGACATTACTACATGTCTTACGTAAACGTAAGCTTGTGCATGTGTGACATAAACTAAATGACTCTAATGGGGAGGAGATTCCTAAGCAAAAAATCGATTAACTCATTGCTGAATCTTGAAAACCCTTCCCAGGTGATACCGCTCATACAGAGCGTTCATTTTGGTATGCAAAATCAATGTTTTTAGTCGTTCTCGCACCCCCTCTAACGAATTTCTATGTGGTCTTTTTTAAATTGTAGCTGAACAATGGCCGAATAAGTGTTGATAAAAATTTTCGAAATCCGTTGATCCTAACATTGTCAAAAATTACTTTGAAGTTTTCAAAGTCGATTTTCTTCACCTTAACAAAATGTTAGAAATTTAATTTTTGTATGAAAATACAGAGCTTTAGTCCCTCTAACACATGCAAAAAACCGTATATAAAAATTATTTAACAGTGGCGAGATATTTGACTTTGAAGTTGATAGTCAAAAAATGAGGCAAAAACAAAATGACGCACCCGGGAATCGAACCCTCGACCTTCTGGCTGCTAGTCTAACGCGCTAACCACTACACCATCACCACATGGTGTAGTGGTAAGGTGAAGAAAATCGACCACATGGTGTAGTGGTTAGCGCGTTAGACTAGCAGCCAGAAGGTCGAGGGTTCGATTCCCGGGTGCGTCATTTTGTTTTTGCCTCATTTTTTGACTATCAACTTCAAAGTCAAATATCTCGCCACTGTTAAATAATTTTTATATACGGTTTTTTGCATGTGTTAGAGGGACTAAAGCTCTGTATTTTCATACAAAAATTAAATTTCTAACATTTTGTTAAGGCGAAGAAAATCGACTTTGAAAACTTCAAAGTAATTTTTGACAATGTTAGGATTAACGGATTTCGAAAATTTTTATCAACACTTATTCGGCTATTGTTCAGCTACAATTTAAAAAAGACCGCATAGAAATTCGTCAGAGGGGGTGCAAGAACGACTAAAAACATAGATATTGCATACCAAAATGAACGCTCTGTACATGGATAAGGGAGAGGGCTGGACCACAAATACGAATTGGTCCAAGGCTACCCCCAGCTTCAAAAATTTTTTTCGATCTTTTTGGTCGACGCTATTCGAGCAAAAATCTTTTTGATAAAATTCTTGAGTTAAAGCAAAAAAACCAGAGCCGCAGGCGCGAAATTTTATCCCAGTTAAATGATCTTTGATTAAAAAAAGATTTTTATTAGGAGTAAATTATCTTCATCATTTTTAATCCAAAGATCACTTAAAACAAAGATCACTATGCGGTCATTTTCTCATATTGTTTATCCAACTCAATAGACTGGACGTTTGTGATGCATGCAAAGACCAATCTTTATAAATTATCGTCAATAAATCGATCATCGAGCAAACAATTTTTAAAAGTCACAAGCCAAAAGTGGTCTTTATTGATAGCCTCGAATATTGCTTTAGGACCAGTGGACTTTGATCTAGATCGCAGTAATTTCTTTATATAAAGAGGAAATTAATAGTAAAAGAATTATTGTCATTTTTTTAGAGTTTTTTAGCTGAAGCTTGAAAAGTCAGCTTCAAAAACGCGCATTTTCATCAAATTTCGAATTGGTCCATTAATTTTTCCCCCGATACGATGAATTAGGAGGGGGAACAGTACCCCCCCCCCCTTGCCCATGTATGGACACTGCCTTTGAATAGATGACACTAGACACAAAAAATATACGATTCGAAACATAAAATAATTCTAAAAACTAGATTTTTTTCAATAAAGTTAACATTTACATAAAAAAGTAAATGCAGCATTTTATCAGTCTCAATGAGACGAACAAAATGACACCAAAAGCATACATTTTAGAGATTGAATTAGGTTATTGAAACGAAAACATGAATCAGGGTTTTCGTTTTAATAACCTAAAATAATTTTCAAAATAGATAATTTTGGTTTCATTTTATTCGTTCAATGAGCTGAGAAAAACGCTGTAATTACTTTTTAAATTAAATTTTAACATCTTTATAAAAATAATTTTCAAAATAAAATTATGTTTCGAAAAATAAGGAAACCTGGTTAGACCACGCTTTATGGGGGGATCATTAGCTTTTTTCTATTTGCGCGATATCATCTATAGCGATGTATGATCATAATGTAGCTAAAAATAGATATGAAGGTGTGATCAAAACACTGCATATATAGGTCGATCGTCTCTTTCGCATTTTAAAACAGAGAAAGTTTACAATCTGAATTTTAAAGATAGCTTATTTCGATCTATTTTGAAAGCCGATTTTTCGCTTCCCTTGATATTCAAATGAAATATGAAAATTTATTTTTAAAAATCTAACCTTTTAGATAATTCCATATTTGTTTATTATCCACTTTTGCGCATTATTCATAAAAAATGGCTCCAAACCTCGAAAGAATTGAATCAAACTTTGAACGAACTAATAGAAAACGAGTAGCTATCATAGGCTCTGGAAATTGGTAAAAAAACTTATAAACATTTTAAATAATCACATTTTAGGGGCTCTGCTATTGCTAAAATTATCGGACAAACTACCAGAAATCATCAAGACACATTTAATCCGATTGTTAACTGGTGGGTTCGTGATCAAAAGTTGAAAGAGTTCATCAATAACGAACATGAAAATCCAAAGTATCTGCCAGGAAAGAAGATTTCGAAAAATGTGGTAAGGGGCCGTCCATAAATTACGTTTACAAAAAATCGAATTTTGAACCTCCCCCCTTCTCCCCTTGTTAGCAACTGCTATTTTTTTGTTTACAACCCAAATCAAACGTTAGCAATTTTCCAAAGATTAAAAAAACTGTAGCTTAAGACAAATAATTTTTTAGATTGCAATTTCCGATTTGGTCGAAACTTGCAAAGATGTGGATGTCTTAATTTTTGTAATTCCTCATCAATTTATTGCACAAGTATGCCAACAACTTGCTGGTAAACTCAAAAAGCGGGCTGTAGCAATTTCTCTAATTAAGGTAAGAATTTAGGAGCTAGTACACAATAGGAGGCAACCACGTGAAAAAATTTTCAAATTTTTTTCTGGAAATGATCTCTCTAGGGGTAAAAACATGCGAGGAATTTGGCATTTTCGAAGCGAAAAAACGCTTCCTTGATTCAGGAAAGACCTGTATATTGAAGCGAAAATAAAGAAGGGATATTGTAGATAATTTTTAGGGCCAATCGGAAGCTCCCGTGGGAANTTCCTAGATTCAGGAAAGACCTGTATATTGAAGCGAAAATAAAGAAGGGATATTGTAGATAATTTTTAGGGCCAATCGGAAGCTCCCGTGGGAACAAAGTTTTTTTCTAGAGCCATTTCTTTAAATTTTTGACACGTCGGGAGAACAGGACTTTTTACAAAAATTCTAATTGTTCGACAACTTTTTCCACAAAATGACCCCATACACCTAATATAAAAGTTGTAGCCCGCGTCACCAGCTTTCCAATGCCGTGAAAGACCAAAAACTTAGAATTTTGTATTACAGATCACATTTAGGGTCTTTCGATCAACCCTACTGGACAAATCAAGCTAATTTCTGATGAAATCAGTGAAATTCTTGGCATTGAAGTAGCTGTTTTGATGGGAGCAAATTTGGCACATGAAGTGGCGGATGAAAAATTTTGTGAGGCTACTATAGGTACACAGCTTTATTGAATTTTTATAAAAGAATTTTTGACAATTGTTAGGGACCCATAATAAGGAAAATAATGGAGAAATGTGGTTCAAACTTTTCAATACTGACTACTTTAGAATTACCATCGTTGATGATGCTCATACAGTTGAGCTGTGTGGTGCTTTAAAAGTAAAATTCAACGGATTTTTTAAGACTACACCCTGGCCGTGTTCTGTCGCATGGTGCACCAAAAAGTAGAAAGGTGGGAGCAAAGGTCAAAAATAAAAAAGAATATCGCCAATCGAATCAGTTTGCTCAGCGCTTTAAAACGAGTACCATATCATGGGTTTTGGGAGTTTTCCCCATGGCCAAGTGGCTAACGTGCTTGGCAACTGAGTCGTTTGACGACATTCTTTTTTATTTTTTACCTTCGCCCCCACCTTTTTCCTTTTTGGTGTGCCATGGTTATTAATGGGCAAAAAATTTCTCCCTCCCCCCTCCGCTTAGTATAAAAATTAACTTAACTATTCAGAATGTTGTGGCATGTGCTGCCGGTTTTGCTGATGGTCTTAAAATTGGAGAAAATGCTAAAGTTGCTCTTATTCGAAAGGGGCTTATGGAGATCATTAAAGTAATAAAAAATTTCACTCTTAAAAGTAATAATTTTTTAGTTCATCGACAACTTCTACCCTGTTGTCCGCTACGAAACCATTTTTGAAAGTTGTGGTATTGCCGATTTGGTCACAACTTGCTATGGTGGTAGAAATCGGAAAGTTTGTGAAGCATACGTCTCTTCTAATAAGGTTAATTTTGAGAATCGAATTTTTTCAAATAGTGATTTTTTAGACCCTAGCTGAAGTAGAAAAAGAGCTCCTAAATGGACAAAGTGCTCAAGGTCCACTAACAGCAGAAGAAATTTTTGTCACTTTGAAGTCTTCTAACAGCCTTGAAAAGTAAATTTTATTTATTTATTTTTAAAACAATATTTTAGGTTTCCTTTATTTGTTGCAGTGCATAAAATCTGCAAAGGCGAAGTCCCAGCTAACAAACTTATAGAATGTGTTTGGGCTTGTTAAATATTAATTTTGTATTAAAAAATAATACAGGGTGCTCCAAAAAACCGCCGTTTGATAATTTTTTGGAGACAATTTTTCAAGAAATTTTTTCTTCCAAGATAACTAATTAGGGGTACTTTTATGCGAGAAATTGATTTCGCACATCGAAAACCCTTGAAAACGCCTCCTAGACCATGAAATATAAGATTTTCATATTTTTTCAGTAGAAATTCCTACTTGACAATATGAAAATTGGATATTTCATGGTCTGAGAGGCGTTTTCAAGGTTTTTCGATGCGCGCAATCGATTTCTTGCATAAAAATACGACTAATTAGTCATTTTGGAAAAAAAATTTTTGAAAAATTTTCATCAAAAAATGACCGAATGGCGGTTTTTGGAACACCCTGTTATTTTGTATTTTTATATATTTTGAATACAGTACAAATTTTAAACTTATATCAAATGTCAAAGATTCGCAAAAATTTCTTCTATGAAAAATTTTATTCCATACTACAGGGTGTGTCATAATTATCCGAACACCAAAATTTTTTATTCAACCCAATAAAATCAACAAAAAACAAGAAATAACAACAAACCTATAATATTTATTCAAAGTGCCCACCATTCGCATCGATACACGCTTGCAAGCGTCCAGGCCAGGAATCCACTACCCGTTCAACCATCTCATCTGGCATCTCCTTCCAAGCCTTCTTAATGGCTCTCTTCAACGACTTGATTGTCTTGTGGGGCTTTTCGCACGCTTTTGATTCCAGGTAGCCCCAAATCGAGTAGTCCAATGGGTTCAAATCCGGGCTGTATGGCGGCCATTGCTTGGTTGTCGTGAATTCTGGAACATGGTCTCGAAGCCATTGTTGGGTTTCTTTTGCCTTGTGTCCTGGAGCCGTGTCTTGTTAAAACACCCAGTCTTCCAAGAACTCTTCGGTGATGTCGTCCCACCCGAATGTGTCCTTCGCCCACGGCAAAAAATGCTTTTCAAGCAAAGCCATGCAATTCCAGCGATTGATCTTCGTTTCACTGTCGATGAACACAAGAGGTGTTTCGATAATTATGGTGTTCGGATAATTATGGCACACCCTGTATCTTATTGTTAATTTTTCAATAAAAATTATAGAAGATTAAAATTCCATGACCTCTAATTTAAAGCATGTAAAACTTATAATAAAATTTATCATTTTAATTAAGAAAATGGGTTCCTTCAATATTCATCTATTTAACCGGAATCAAAGAAATGGTATCGCAATTGGGCTTTTTATTTTTGCCGCCTGAGTTCTTTGTCATAATTTAATTTATTATTATTTTTTCTTGATGCACGCTGTTATTGGAAGATAAGGGTTATCTTCCCCTAGCCCCCTATTTCTACTTCTCTGAGCTTGTGATACATCAACATCACTGCTCTATATTATTCTTATTATCAAAATGTTAAAAGTGTGCTTGCAAAAAGACACCAAATAAAACAAATAAATTTTTTTTGCAAAATTCTGTTCCTGGAAGTAAATTTTTGTATTAATATAATTTTACGACGTTGATCATTTTGCTAACTAGAGTAGTCTGGCGACTGTTTAAATAAGCCTTCAAAACAATACAATTAACAAGGAAATTATAATACGACTAAAACATAATTTTAAAGCATAAGCAAGTAGAATTTCGAGGACTACCTTCGTATTTATACTAGCAAGAGGTTGAAAATTCGTTAGTGTATTATTTGCAAGCGACATGGCTTACAATTCTAGAAGTTTATTTTATATTTTATCTAGCATATTTAAAATTTTGGTAAGTTTGACAGAATATAAAATTTGTGTGTAAATCTTCCTAGAGCTTATCTGTAGAAAAGACTTGTTTTCTTTCGATTTTTATAACTTTTTGCCCACTTATATATCTCTGCTTTTTTCTTCAATTCCAACAATAGCAACTATATTAAACATAATCTTTAGGATGCATTTACTTGTGGCACAGGTTGCTCTTCATTAACACTAGGAGGCACAATTAGCCAAAATATTGCTGAAGGATTGCAATGTACCAACACTACAAGTAATGGTACATGTCTTAGTACTACAAGTATTTGTAATTCAGCAACCGGATATGATTCTATACTATATATAGAATTCATTGGAACGTCTGATCCTCAAGTATGTAATATTGTTGCTTAGACAAATAGGGGCTTATGGAGGACAAAAATATACAGGGTGGCAAAAAACCAGAATTTACGATTTTTCGACAAAATTTTCGCAAAAAATGTATTTAAATTTATTCTAAAATAACCCTATGCTGGGGAGTGTTCTATGCGAGGTTAAAACCTTAGCGTAGAGTTATTTTAGAATTGATTGAGCGCATTGAAAATCTTGAAAACGCTTCCCTGATCTTGAATCTGTCAAAACCTCAAAAATTGCAGAAATCCAGTTTTTTGAACTGATTCAGGGTCAGGCAGGGGCTGTATCCAGATTTAAGTTTTGGTGTCACCAACCAAAAAAGTGCTTTTCATTGAAAAATTGAATTTTCTAATGAAAAAGTGATAAAAAAATGTTTTAAAAATAGGTAAATTTTGTAAAAATTGAATTAAAATTTTTTTTCAAAAATTGAAAAAATAAGGGGGACTTTGTATATTTTTGGCCGATCAAAACATATAGAGGGATCCTAGGGGATTTTTTTAATTTTTCGAGTTTTGGGGGGCACGTGCCCCCTAGCTACGACCCTAGGGTCAGAAAAGCGTTTTCAAGATTTTCAATGCGCGCAAACGACTCCTTGTTTAGAATACCCTAAGGATTATTTTAGAAAAATTTTAAAAAATCTTTGTCAAACAAGCGCAAAATTCAGGTTTTTAGTCACCCTACACATTGACTTTTTATAGTTCATCGCTTCTGGCTCGTCTCCTTATCTATCCGAATTCCAATGTGGAAATGATAATCAATGGTATTTCCAAGAATCCTATCCAGTTCAAGCCGTTTATTGTGGCATGGCTTGTGACCCCACTGTAGGCACATGCCCTTCAACAAATACCCTAACACCATGTCCTACACCTCCTCCTCCAAGCACTACTATAATAACTACACAACCTTCTTCAACTACTCAATCTGCAACAATTTCTTGTTGCCTTCCTGGAGGAATATGGAGTCCATGGAGTGATCCAAGTTCTTGTACTGATATATGTGGTTCATATGGACAGAGTACAAGAATTAGAATTTGTTTGTCTGGGTCAAGTTGTCCGTGCAAGTAAGAAAAATTGCATTTTGAGCAAAAATAGATTTTCATGATCACAAAGGCGTAATAACGGTAGCCTGATGGGGGGGGGCAGCCAAAGAGTAGATAGGGGTAGTAGCTCCAAAATAGGGTATTTTTTATAAAAAAATATGAAATTTTTGTTAAAAATAATTATTTTTTTAAACATTTTCAAAACAAGGGAGACTCTTAAGTTTTTATTCTATCTTCTGCCGAAATGGGGGCATTAGAACCGATTCTCTCTTTCTATAGCTACGTCCTTAGCGGTGTACGTCTGATTAGGGAGGGGGGAACGGAGTATGCTAAATTGCAGGGTGGAACAAAAAACCGGAATTTTGCGAATTTTCAATCAAATTTTCGAAAAAATTTTTTTCTAAATTAACCCTTAAGAGTTTTCTATTCGAGGCATTGATTGCGCGCATTGAAAATCGAGAAAACGCTACCTTGACTCTGAACCAGCCCAAAAAACCTCATAAAAAGGCAAAAATATTGTGTTTGGGCTGATTCAAGGTCATAGAAACTTTTTCAATGCGCGCAATCGATTCATCGCATAGAAAAACCCCCGTAGAATTATTTTAAAAAAATTTAGGGCCCAAATTTGCTCGAAAAATCGCAAAATTCCTATTTTTTAGCCACCCTGTACAATTAATTTTCTATCCCTGCCAGCTTATTCGGGAAAATCTATTAAAATCTTTTATCAATCTATTAAAATCTTTTAAAATTTTTTAGCGGTTCTTCTTCTATTACCACCAATTGTAATATCCAACCGTGTCCATACCCTAGAAATTCTTGTTGTACTCCTTATAAGGCAATGGCATCAAATGGTCAAATTATATGTGGACCACAAGTATTTATTAAATTTCCAGTGCCAATGCTGAAAAAAAATTTAGCCCATTGATCTTGTCGATACTCCTGTACTATTAACTACTTCTTCTTGTCCTTCAGGTGGTACTTGGTCAGAATGGTCATCTGGATCTTGCAATGATACTTGTGGTATGTGTGGTACATTGACAAGGACTAGAACCTGCATTTCTACCTCAAGCGGATGTCCATGTAGCGGTTCAACAACTGATAATTCTCAAAATTGCCCTGCAAAAGTTTGTGGATTTCCAAGAAATACATGCTGTCCTGGATTTATCCGTTCATTTATGAATGGAACATTAGTTTGTGCATGAAATTAATATAAAAAATAGGGAGCTACTGCACTTTACTGTATATTAAATGTTTATCTATGTTAATATAATAATAAAGTTGGTAAATGTTTAAACTGTTGAGTAACGCTGAATTTTTACAATTTTAAATTTATTTTTTTGGAATTAGAAAGTAGAAGTCTAGCACAAAAGAAAGAACTTTAGATGTCTAGCTCAAAGTGCGCCGATAGGCGCACTTTTGAGCTAGTATACAAATACAGAAAACAAATAAACTATCTAAATAACGACATTTACTTCATTAAGTTGACAAAAAAATTAAGTTTATATTAGTGAATGTTTGCTAGTGGCATTTGGGTAGGACCCACGGCAGTTTGAATCTTGAGAGGGCTCAACTTAGGAGCCTTGGATAAAGTCGCGTTTATAGTCATTTCGTTAAAATCTTGTCTCAATATTATAGCTTTGATTCTTCGGAAAATTGTGCTATTGGTAAAGAATGTCCTGTATTCTCTGACCAAAACTATCGCAGCTAAAGGATTGAGAACTGGAATCCATGCTAGAATTATGGGTAGTAATAGTCCTTTGCCAGCTGTTCGTACACGTAAAGCACATAGGATAAGAACAAAGCCAAGCGGTAACACGCAGATTAGAAAAGGGATCATCGCCTAAAATTGTATATTTGTCATTTATCCGAAGGGTCTATTTGTTAGTATCATACTTATCAATATCACAAAGACTTGTAGATTCATAACACAGACGGCATGGTATTGACAAAGATCGGCATTTTTGACCCGGTTCCAGGGGTTTTCAGCCCAAGTGATTGTCATAAAAAATATAGCCCATATCCCGAGGATAATTTTGGTATATTGGGTTTGGTATGTTCGCACAGGAGTTTTTGAGTTAAAGCTAATTTATTCTTGAAAAATGGTGATTTTTCGATATTTTTAGCGTAGCAAGATCCCAAAACCTATGTTAACTTGTTTCTTTTTGCCAAAAATGAATTGTTTTACCGTTTTGGGCTATGGCCAACAATTTCTGATCATTTTAGACCAATTTTAAAAAACTTTATTTTTGGGTCCAGATTCATGGTCCAGGTTCAGAATCAAAATGGTAGATTTTATGGCGTTAACATATTCTCTCAAAAATGATCAGAAATTGTTGGCCATGGCCAAAAACGGTAAAACAACTCATTTTTTGGCAAAAAAGAAATAAGTTAACATAGGTTTGTGACAGACGAATCTCATAAATAGACATTCTAACGTCGGAATAAACAGTTTACCTGATATCTAAGCACTTTATTGAGCTGTTGTTGAGTTCGTCGATTTTGTTCACTCATGCTATTTTTGAGTTCCCTCAATTTTCGATAAATCATAATATTACAAGCAATAACAAGTGTATATGCAAAAGAAGAAAGGAAACAACACATGCTCACCAAAACAAGAATTTTGTTGCTTTTATTCTAAAAAATGAGTAAAATATGAATTTTGATTATACTTACAAGGGACCTCACGGCGGGCAAAGTGGTGCCAAAAATGGGAACAATGGAAACTGGTCAAAAACACGATTATTTATGCTTATAGATTATTTTTATACACTTTATTGACCGAGAAAGAAGNTTTTATTCTAAAAAATGAGTAAAATATGAATTTTGATTATACTTACAAGGGACCTCACGGCGGGCAAAGTGGTGCCAAAAATGGGAACAATGGAAACTGGTCAAAAACACGATTATTTATGCTTATAGATTATTTTTATACACTTTATTGACCGAGAAAGAAGGTACCTTAATTTGGTACCTTCTTTCTCAGTCAATATTGTCCTTTAACAATGACACTTTTTCAAAAAGTGCCTATCGTACAGTATTACAGTAATGTCCTAAGGGGCATAACTGTAATACTCACTTTACACTCACCCCAGCTCTCATCTTGTGTGTGCTTTTGTTAATTATGAAATTTTGTTTACCAAATCGGCGACTACATAAGCAGGCAATCTCCCTTCAGAATCTTTCCAAAATTCATGATTTATAATATAAACATAGTCAAAATCATTAATTTCTGGATCAAATGGATAAAAAGTATAGGCATGTAAACTACCATAACCAAGAGCAATGAGCAAAAACACAACCACAAGGCCGGAAAAGTGCCAAAAATTTAAAATTTTTTCTCTGAAAAATTGCGTTAAAAGATCAAGGAAAAATATGTAAATACCTGCACACTGTAAAATAACGAAATATGAACGGTATAGGTAAAAACATAACACTGGAAAATAAGCTGGTAACGTACCAGTTTATCATATGCCAAGTTATTGGATTAGGCTGGTTTCTGAATGGTCCATCCATCATCATTAAAATAACGCCTTTATCGAAATCGATGCCCTAAAATTTATTATGACGAGGCCGGCCTCTTCTCTACTTGGACTCGAGAGTCGAATCAACTCTCAACTCGCAACACAGAAGCTTCCTAATCCAAACCCAAATCCAATTGAAAGATCTATCCTTTTGTTTTCTACAAAAAATTTGAATTTTGAAAAAATTGAATTTTTCAAAAGTCCGTTCGCAAATTCCGCCCGCAAATGTTCGTGCGCAAATGTCCCGTCCGCAAATGTCCCGTCCGCAAATGTCCGTCCGCAAATGTCCGTCCGCAGTATCCCACCGCCCCTTCGCATACGTCTTTCACGACGACCTTGCCTTCAATTTGGCATAAAGAATCCCAAGACGAGAATTGTGAGTGCTCGCTGTGAGTACTCACAGCGAATAACTCGCGAATCAAGTGTAGCTTGAGACGCAAGGGTACTCGCGGCAAGTAATTTTACGTTACTCGCAGCACTCGCGAGTGAAGTATAGGTTCTCTCTTAAAACGTACCGGTTGTGTTACTAAAACACTTATCGTATAACATAGGTCTACAACAGAATTAAGAATCAGCAGTCTGCTATAAACTTTTAACTCTTCAGTTGATCGAAATATAACTAAAAATATTAATATGATGTTTGAAACGATTGATAAGGTGCCAGTTAGCATATCATTTATAGGTGAAATGTATTTTATCGGCATGAAATATCCAAAATTGTAGTCTTCTAAACTTTAAAAAAAAATTTTTTTATTAGCTAAAAAATAGCACAATGCTTAAAAAAGATTAACTGAGAAAATTTTAAAAAATATTCTCACAAAAATAAATTACCTTCCGTGTGGTCCATCTAGAATCGATTACTTGTGATAAAAATGTCTTTTCTGAATTTCAAAATCGAACAATAAAAATTTAAATTAGAAGACTAATAGATAAAGTAATAAGCAAATTGATAATTATTTTACTTAGTAAAATTATTTTTTTGCAACTTATACTTTTACTTCAATGAATTCTATTTTTATGTATTAGTATGGACAGGTGTTTTAAACCAACGATGATGTTAGAATAATCTAAAACTAATGGAAACGTAATAGTGATTAGAATATATTGGTTTTAAAACGTAACGAAATTCGTGGGTAGATAATTATTTTACGTTTTCGAGTAAAAACCAAATTAAACACTTAATTTTATAGCTAACGGATGGGGACTCAAAATCTGCACTGGAATAAAATTGGAAATTTTTTATTAAACTAATTGAGACAAAAACTTTTATAAAATGAATAAGATAAATCTCTATATGATGTAACTAATTTATGCTTTAACGCTTTTCGATAACACCATTTCTGCGAATAAAATCGATTTTTTCTTTGTGTCCTCAGAAAGCTTCTGGACAAGGCCAGGATCCATCTTCTTCAAACAGTACTTGATGCGATTGATCAACTGGTTGTGTTTTCTGCCTTTCATCCCTTCGCATAAACATCTTCCTTCAAAATATTCCAGAAATCTTCGATCGATCTTGTCTCAGGAAGGTTCGACGGGTTATCTTCTTTTTCGACAAACTCAATCTGTTCTTGACGGAAATGGTTGATGACTTTGTTGGCATAATGAGAACTTGCCTTGTCTGGCCAGAAAATGTATTCTCCTTGTTCATAATTTGATCAAATATGAGGAATAAGACGTTTAGAGACACATTCCTTCAAATATGTGTCCTGGTCAACTGTATATCCCGATTCACTAAAGTAAAAAAATTTCAAAAAATTTACAGAAAGAAAATCTTTCCTTTAGGTCCAATGGATGCCGGATGAGATGGTTAAGCGCGTTGTAGATAGCTGGCCTGGCCGCCTCCAAGCGTGTGTCGATGCAGAAGGAGGATATATTGAATAAATTTTTATTATTACGTTGTTTTTTGTTGTTTTTATTGAATAAATAAAGTTATTTATCAAGTTTATCAAATCGTATACGTTATTTTGTCCCACCCTGTACTAGCATTTTACCACTCGGTCATAGAGGTTTGGTAGGAAACCCCATGATATGTACTTCGTTTTTATCGTCTTAATGAGCTGAATCGAATGATGTAAACCGTTTTTAAAAATTCCCTTTGTTCAACTTTTTTTAAGTTTGCTTCGCCATGAGGTTATACTGGATCTTTATTGGTAAAAATAAAAGATTTTTTTATTGTGTAAACTTTTCTTTACCAAGATAGAGGGGGTATCGTTTTTTAAGTTCACTCTTTAGAATGATAGATGTTGGTGGTCAACGCTCAGAGAGGCGAAAATGGATTCATTGCTTTGATAATGTAAATTCAATACTTTTTGTAACCGATATATCAGCCTATAATAAATTTGATGAAGATTCAACACTTCAAAAAATTGTAATTTTTTGATTTATCGATAAAATAGAAAATAGATAAAAAATTTAGAACCGAATGAAAGACAGCATAGTTCTATACCGGCAAATTTTAAACACAGATAGTTTAAAGAAAGCTGTAATGATTCTCTTTTTGAACAAAATTGATGTTTTTAAAGATCTAATTAAACAATTTCCATTGAATATATGTTTTACATCTTATTCAGGTATATTTATTAGTGACGGTCATTTGACCATGTGCGGTATTGATTGATACGGTTTTTTCGTAAAAACAAAATGCTGTAGCGGTATTTTTTAATTTTGCGAGCGGGCGGTATACCGCTACCGCATGCGGTAATTTTAAAAAAATTTAACAAACTTTAAGAGACACTTTCTTGAGCGTACAAAGGTTGCCTTAAGACACGGTCTCTGTAAGGATCACCGGGCCGGCGGGTCAATTTTTCTATATAATCTTACTTTTTATTTATTTTTCCAAAATTATCTTATAGGAAATTTCACAATGCAAGAAATCGAGTTGTGCATTACCGAATCTTGAAATTGTTTTCCTTACCCTGTATCAGCATAAAAGTCCTAAAAAAAGCACAAAAATTCGGTTTTGGGTTGATCAAAGGTAGGAGAAGTGTTCTCAAAAATTTATTCAAAAATCGCAAAATGCGGTTTTTTGGGACCAATTGTGTACTTCCTTGATCATATGGAAGCGGATTTTGCATAAAAAATTATAAATAAAAAAATTTAGGTGCAAGCACCTTTGAAGATGGATCTAATTTTATCAAAGAATACTATAAGGCATTAACTGAAATATCTGAGATCCAAAATGCACAGGAAGGAATAAATAAGTGACCTCTTTATATACACTTCTCCACAGCTACCGACACAAATATGATAGAGAAAATTTTTGAATGTTGCATTGAATCTGTGATAAGCTACGCAATGTCTAAAACTGGCATGACATAAATTAGTACAGGATGTATTAAAAAAAATCGGAATTTGGGCAATTTTATATATTTTTCGACCCAAAAATTTTTTTCAAACATGACCCTATTAGGGCTAATTTTATGCGAGGGATCGATTGCACGCATTCCCGAAGTTTGAAAACGCTTCCCTACTCTGATTCAGAAAATGAGTGTTTTGTATTGAAGCGAAAATCGAAAAAGTTTGGGTTCCCTGACTCAAAATTATCTTCCAGGGGGTAATTTTATCGACGCGCGGAGTGCGTCGATCAAAAAAAGGTCGCCAACTCTAATTCTTAAACAATTTGGGAAAAAATGAAGAAAAAACTAAAGGGAGACCCTTATGATTTTTTGAAAATTTTCAAGCCAAGTTTTCAGGTTTTAGGGTGGTCACACCACCCTAAAACCTGCTGTATTGCTCTTAAGTTGAGTCGAGCCATGCTATTATATACATAGACTATTCGTAACTATGAAAACCCGTAAATCTAATTTGGTATTTACCAAGAAACGGACTGCCATGATACCCTCAGATTTTGATGAAACCTAGTTAGTTTCATCCGCCATACCCGATTTACTAGGAGAAATGATCGAATTATCAGCCAATGGCGCTTTTTCGGTTTTCTATAGGATCATCTATATAAGCCTATATAGGCCTGATTTGTATAGTAGATCCCCTGAGTTCTACGAGGGAAATTATGATGTCAAAAATATTCCTTACCCCCATTTTTATTAATAAGAATGCGATCATATTTCAAGTTAGACTTAAGGAAACATTTGTAGCATCGAAAAACGTTTTTGACCTAAAAACAGTTTTTTGATACTATGAATTTTTCCTTAAAAGGACACTAACCATGGCTTAGGTTTTCCAACTTTAAAAAAAATTAATAAAAAAATGAGTTTCAACCAAATTTTTTCGGATGACCACACATTCGATTGCTGGTAATCTGGAGAATTTTTTGTAAAAAAAAAATAATTGAAAAATCATTTTATCCGAGGTATAGTCATTTGAAATTTGGACCCAAAATGCCCATTTTTCCTTATTTTCAAAACTTTGCCAAAATTGAGTATAGGACGGATTTCTTCGAGCGACGACAATCTTGAAAGATGGGAATGTGAGGGATTTTTTACAAAAGAAATTATTGAAAAAGCTTTTAAAATCGCGAAGATATGATTTTTTGAATATTATGCCTTTTTTCGATGTTTACCTTATTTCCAAAAAAGTGCAATATTTTTCCAATTATTTCCTATACATATGATGTTGTACGAGGTGACAAATAATTCAAAATTTGGCGTTTAATTTTTCGAATTTTATAAAAATTTTCTAAAAATGGACCTATAGGGGATTTTTTATAGGAAATGATTTTGTGCATTGAAAAATCACGAAAACGATTCCCTGAATTAGTTTAAAAACCCAAATAGTTGCAAAAAATCGGTCTTTTGCAGTGGCGTAGCCAAGGGGACGAGAGGACGACCCTCCGTTCTTGAAAATTTTGAAAAATTTTCCTTTTAGTTCCATTAATGTTTTTCCGATTTTCAAAGTTTTTGAAAAAGATGGCAAGTTTTTTATAAAAATTCCAACTTTTCACTAAAATGCCTATTTTTTGGCTAAAAATCGCTTTTTTGTTATTTTTGCCAAAAATGCGATTTTTAGCGAAAACTCCTTTCTTAGATATTTTTTGCTAAAAAAATCCAATTTTTTCATAAACGAATGCTCAAAAATCTCTCTTTTTTGTAGCCCAGTATCTTTTTATAGCCATATAATTAAGACCATGATTTCATTTATTAAATTATACTTTTGCGCAAGTGTAGTGCAAAATTCATTTAGAGCACTAAAAACAACAAAATTAAATAACTTAGTCGTAGATTATTGATTTTATGATACATGTATAGGGTGTTCCAAAAAAGTGGAATTTTCGTGATCTTTTGATGAATTTTGGATCGAAAATTTTTTCCTAAAAATGACCCCAAAAGAGGTAATTTGGTATGATTGTGCACACTCCCTGTGTGAAAATGCTTCCTTGACCCTGGTTCAGGGTAGTGTATTGATGCAAAAATGAAAAAAATTCGGATTTTAACTGGATATCCGACTACCTAGGGTTTTTCTATGCGATAAATCGATTGCGCGTGTTTTCGACACGTGAAAACGCTTCCCTGGTCCTAAATAGTGGTAAATTGTGATTTTTGATAAACTTAAAAAATACAGCTTCACTGATCCTTTTTCAATTGAATATACCCAGGGTTGGGATTTCCCCGGGGGAATTCTGGGGAAATCTTTTTCCCCAGAATTAATTGGGTTTGAAATGTTTTTTGCCAATTTGGAACCAAATTGGCTCCAAGGGGGATTCGAACTTGCACGCTTGTGGCCACGAAGCCGCTGCTTTGTCACTGCACCACCGAGGCTTGGTGAGAGCAAAAAATTTTCAAACCCAAGTAATTCTGGGGAAAAAGATTTCGCCAGAATTCCCCGGATAAATCCGGAGAAATCTGGATTTATCCAATTTCCCCGGGACCGGATAAATTCGGATAATTCTATTTTCCAACTCTAAATATACCCACCTCATCCATAAATCAGGGTCAAGGAAGCGTTTTCAAGCTTCGGAAGGTTGCGCGCAATCGATTCTACCCATCAAATTACCCCTATAGGGGTCTTTTAGAAAGAAATTTTTGGGTCCAAAATTCAAGAAAAATCACAAAAATTCTACTTTTTTGGAACGCCCTGTATATTTATTAGTCACGTAAAAAATTTTAGTATTCGAACTTATTATAAGTGCCAAAGTAACTTTTTAATCAAATGTCCACTTACATTGATAGCTGGGTATGTGGAGTCAATTGTTTTCACGCTCGTGTTGCTCCATTCGATGAAGCAGCAGAGAGAAATCGCGAAATGAATGAACAGTTAGAAAAAGATCGTCAAGCTGAAACGAAGGTTATCAAACTACTTTTACTAGGTATTAACGATTTTTCGAATTTTTTTCAAAAATTTTTTTAGGAGGACCCGAATCTGGAAAGAGTACTATCTTTAAGCAAATGAAGTAAACACGTTTATAATTCTGATTTTTAATTTTTTTNTTTCGAATTTTTTTCAAAAATTTTTTTAGGAGGACCCGAATCTGGAAAGAGTACTATCTTTAAGCAAATGAAGTAAACACGTTTATAATTCTGATTTTTAATTTTTTTTAAGGATACTCCATATGAATGGCTTTTCTGAAGTAGAGCTTAAGAATTACAGATATCTTGTTTATAATAATCTCATACAAGCTACTTTTCAAATTATTGATGGTGCAAGAAGTTTAAATATCGATTTTGAAGAAAATATACTGGTAACATGCAGGGCAAAGACGTTTCCTATAATCCCCCCTCCCCCCACCTGAACAAATACCCTCCCCCTAGGGCTTTCATCGTGAACTCTCGAATTTAAGCTTTTGGTATCGAAATTTAAGAAATTTTTCATCCATATTTAAGACAATATAAGGAATGTTTTAAATTATTTTATTTATTTATTTTATATTACGATTACAATCATACATATCCAGTAGGGGGCAGACACTTGCATGGAGGGAGGGTGGGTGGATGATCAATTAGGGAGGGATAAGAGGGGGACGTAATTTTTTAAACGATTTGTTCAAAAATTGATTTTTTTTATTCGAAAATTTTTGAAAAATGTTAAAAATTGAGTCAAAAGTCGATTTTGAGCTCAAAATAAAGTAAAAACTGATTTTTTTAAAGTACAAAATTGGCTCAAAAATTATATAATTTTTACAAATTTTAGCCTAAAATTGGGGGGGGACACTTCAAAAAATGTCTGGTGGGTGGGTGCCAAATTTTCCTGGGTGGGTGGGTGATGGGGGTGGACCATCCCCCCCATTGGATATGTATGATTACAATCGTGACTATAACAATTACTAAAAAAAATTTCTCAAAATATAGAGAGATTGTTTAAAAAAATTACTACTATAATCTAAATTTTAAAAAAAACAAGCATAGTTGCATAAACTTAATTTAAAAAGTTACATAGGCAAATTTTTGATAAAGAATTTTTAAAACTAAATTGGCTGGGATTTATAATAAGCTCAGAAGGAAGTTTTGATTAAATACGAGACATTCTTACAAAAAACGAGTTGAATCTAGCATAAGATTTACATGCCGTAGTATTGGTTTTAACCCTATTTCTTTAGAGAGATGTTATTCGTTTATGCCTAGAGTTTATCCGAATTTTATTGTGTATAATTTTATGGTATAGGATTAGGTCAGAAATCAGCCGCCTTTCTTGCAGAGTTTTTAGGTTGAGTTTTTTCAAAATTTCTGAATACGAAAATTCGTTCCCTCTAAAACATCGATGGTGGATTAATTAAGTTGCGGTTATTTGAATTTTTTCAAGTTTTTTGACATCTTTTTTCAGATAAGGATTAAACACATTTGATGAGTATTCCAAAATTGGTCTTACGTATGCTGTGTACATACGCGTGAGAAAAACATAGTCTGTAGATCTAACAGCTTTGAACAGTGTACAAAGACGTGTATTAGCAGATTTACATATGTGATCAATATGAGATTTCCATTTTAAGTCTGGAGAAATTAGAATTCCTAGAATCGAATAATTTTAATAGCATAACCAAAATTACATATCAAATTTATCAAAAGTTTATTAAACAATATTTCATATCATCTCTAATTATTTTTTAACATATTTATCACCAGAAATAATCAATTTTGAGATTTGTATTATTGGAAAACAGTTTTGGCCTGTTTTGAAGCAAAATTTTCAGCTATTTGGTACCCAGGAAGCAAATTTCTTAAAAATAAGACAAAATGAGAGTCCTACCCCTGACCCCACCTAAAACATATCATTATCTCATTTGCCACTGACGTTCCCCCTACAGCATGTGTGCTCTGCGCGTCGAAATTTGTTGTTTAAAATTCTCATTTTTTTCAAAAAATAGCGCCGTAGCCATGAAATTTTTTCGGAAACAGCAGTTTTTAATCTGAAAATGCTCAGAAAAAATTACGATTTTTGTTGAAAACTAGTTCCAGATTTTTAAATTTTTTTATTTTAGAAAGAGGTTGAAACTTTTTTGGATTACTACAACAATACACCTTTTTCTGAATANGATAAATTACGATTTTTGTTGAAAACTAGTTCCAGATTTTTAAATTTTTTTATTTTAGAAAGAGGTTGAAACTTTTTTGGATTACTACAACAATACACCTTTTTCTGAATATCAAGTCACATTCGCCCTTGCTAGTACGATCGGAAGAATTTATAGAGCTCCTTTTGCGAAAAAAGTTCTTTCGAGATGTCATGAAGTTTCGTTGTTGGATTCAGCTATTTAGTAAGAATAAGATTGTTTATTTGTATTTTTTAATTTAAAAATTTAGTTTTTTTGATAATATCATACGAATTGCTTTGCCACAGTATATTCCAAATCATCAAGATATTCTTCAGGCAAGGGCACAAACCAATGGGATTGTAGAAATTAATTTTCCTTTCAAAAAGCATATATTAAAGTAAGGTTATATAGAAAAATTAACGCGTTCTTCAGGGCATTAGCCAGAACACAAATTTGAGCGTCACAGTCACACGTGTAGAAACACTCCCCCAAATTTTCGGAATGGGCGCGTGAGAAAATCATAAGGACCCCTCTCCCTTACGATTTTTTCGCGCGTTCAAAAATTTTTAGCGCACGAGGTCATTTTTAGGCCATGTGAGTAAAACTTTCAAGATTTTTGTCAAATCATAAGGGGAACCATTATGTATTTTTTGGCGAGGCTTTGGCGAGGGTCCCAAAATGTCACAAAAGCCACTAAAAAGTGGCTTTTTTGACATTTTGGGACCCGAAAATTTATTTTTTTAAATCATATGGGTCAAAAATATAAAGAAATTTAAAAAAGGATTAAATGATAAAAAGGACGCAAAAACTTTCGGACGNTGGGACCCGAAAATTTATTTTTTTAAATCATATGGGTCAAAAATATAAAGAAATTTAAAAAAGGATTAAATGATAAAAAGGACGCAAAAACTTTCGGACGTGACTGAGATTGAGCCCACGCCTATAAACTTCAAAACTAGAATTTTACCACTTGGCCATAGGGGTTTGGTAGGAAATCTCCATGATAGGTAGGAAACTCTATGGGTGCTTCGTTTTTATCGTCTTAACGAGCTGAATCGAATGATGTAAACCGTTTTTAAAAATTCGCCTTTGTTCAACTTTGTTTAAGTTTGCTCCACCGTAAGGTTATACTGGGATTTATTGGTAAAAATAAAAGATTTTTGATTGTATAAACTTTTCTTTACCAATATAGAGGGGGTATCGTTTTTTAAGTTCAGCCTTTAGAATGATAGATGTTGGTGGTCAACGCACAGAGAGACGAAAATGGATTCATTGCTTTGATAATGTAAATTCAATACTTTTTGTAACCGACATATCAGGCTATAGTAAATTTGATGAAAATTCAACACCTAACAAAATTGTAATTTTTTAATTTATCGATAAATTAGACAAAAAATTTAGAACCGAATGAAAGTCAGCATAGTTCTATACCGACAAATTTTAAACACAGATAGTTTAAAGAAAGCTGTAATGATTCTCTTTTTGAACAAAGTTGATATTTTTAAAGATCTAATTAAACAATTCCCATTGAATATATGTTTTAGATCTTATTCAGGTATATTTATTAGTGACGGTCATTTGTCCATGTGCGGTATTGCGGTGCGGTATTTTTCGTAAAAATAAAACGCATTAGCGGAATTTTTTAAATTTTGCGAGCGGTATACCGTTACCGCATGTGGTAATTTTAAAACATTTAATAAATAAATTTCAACAAAATTTAACTATAATATCTCATTGATCAAAACAGTGTAAGGAAACATGATGTTTATTTTGTTTTTGGGCGCTCAATTCAGAAATTTATTAAACACTTGAAAAATAAAATTTACCTTTTAGGGAATTTCACTATGCGAGAAATCGATTTGTGCATTACCGAATCTTGGAATTGTTTTCCTTACCCTGTATCAGTATAAAAGTCCTAAAAATAGCACAAAAATTTGGTTTTGGGTTCATCAAGGGTAGGAGAAGTGTTCTCAAAAATTTATTCAAAAATCGCAAAATGCAGTTTTTGGGGGATCAATGATGTACTTCCTTGACCATATGGAAGCTGATTTTGCATAACAAATTATAAATAAAATTTAGGCGCAAATACGTTTGAAGATGGATCTAATTTTATCAAAGACTACTTCAAAGCAGTAAACGAAATATCCGAAATGCAAAAACCGCAGGAAGGAATAGATAAGCGAGATCTCTATATACACTTCTCCACGGCTACCGACACAAATATGATAGAGAAAATTTTTGACTGTTGCATTGAATCTGTGATAAGCCATGCAATGCAAACATCTGGCATGGCATAAATTAGTAATAAAAAAATATGCTCTGTTTCCTACAAAATTGTCAAAAAAAAGTCGGCTTATAGTACGGGGTGGCCCCAAAAAAAGAGATTTTTGTGATTTTTTGGTCCAAATTTTTCAAAATGGGTTTTTTCGTGCGAAAAATCGATTGTCCGCATTGCCAGATCTTGTAAACGCTTCTCTGAGATGATTCAGAGAAAAAATGCGGAGCTACTACACAATAGGGGAGTCACCCACGGGAAAAAATTTTCAAAAATTTTTTCTGAAAATGGTCCATATAGAGGTAAAAACATACGGGGAATCCGAATTTGACAGTTTCAAAGTGAAAAAACGCTTCCCTGATACAGGGAAGACCTGTATATTGAAGTGAAAAGTCGCAAAAAATCGCACTTTTGCGACTTTTCACTCAATACATAGGCTTTTTCTGAATCAGGGAAGCTTGTTTCACTTCGAAAATTTCAAATTCAGATTCCCCGCATGTTTTTACCTCTAGAGAGGTCATTTCCAGGAAAAAAATTGAAAATTTTTTCACGTGGATGTCCCCCCCCCCTCTATTGTATAGTATCTCCAAAATTGCTTTTTTGAAGCGAAAATGACAATTCTCGTTTAAAACACCCCATTTTCCCTGATTCAAAGTCAAGAAAGCATTTTCATGCTTCGTAAATGCGCTCAATCTATTATCCTCATAGAAAACCCCTATAGGGTATTTTGCAAAAAAATTTGTGAGAAATTTAATCTCAAAAATCACAAAAATCCTATTTGTTTGGGCCATCCTGTATTTATGATCACGGAACATTTTTTGCAAATTTTGGAACCATTCGATCTAGTTTTCGGGGAATCCCATGAGTTGTTTATTTCCCTTAATGACAACAAACTTGATTGATCATTAAAGATCTCAGGAAAAAGTTCCAAAATATTTATAAAATTAAGTGATCTTTTAAACTCATTTGTTTACAAGGTGTACAAAAAAATCGGAATTTGGGCGATTTTTTCATGTTTTTTTGCCTAAAATTTTTTTCCAAAAATGATCCTATTAGAGCTAATTTTATGTGAGGAATCGATTGCGCGCATTTACGAAGCTTGAAAACGCTTCCCTGATCCTGAATCAAAGAAAAATTAATCTATTATAGCAAAAACTGGTCATCGCTTCAATACACACCCCGATTCACTGAATCAGGGAAGCGTTTTCAAGCTTCGGAAATACGCGCAATCGACTTCTTGCATAAATTTACCCCAAGAAAGTCATTTTCAGGCAGAAAATCTAAAACTTTTCGAATTTTGCTTCAATCACACACCCAGATTCCCTAATTCAGGGCCAGGGAAGCGTTTTCAAGCTTCGGAAATGCGCGCAATTGATTTCTCGCATAAAATTAGTTCTAATAGGATCATTTTTGAAAAGAAAATTTTTGGATCACATGAAAAAATCGTCCAAATTCCGGCTCAATACACACCCCGATTCACTTAGTATAAAAGTTTATACACCCTGTAATATTAGGAAAATTAGGTTGCGTCAATACACAATTCTAACTAGATTTTAATATGTAAACAAAAATTTTTGTAAAACGAACGTCTGGAGATTGTTTACCAAAAATTAGTATAAAAGTCTGATTTTTTTTAAACTTTTAATTTCTTCGTTATAAATTCTTACTCAACTCTTCTTCTTCTAATACAATATGAAAATTTTCTTCGCGTTATTTTTATTTGCCCTATTGGTATTCACCACTAGTGCACATGAAGGCATGGGCAGTAATATGAATCAACATCAAATTCATGGATCTAGCGGGTATGGAATCATACGTGGGCAATGGGGGACATGATCCCCCTATTTCGCAGCATTCGCGAAAAAAATTAAGTACCTAATTCGTATTTTTTCGATCGAAGAGTAAAAATGTTGAGATTTCTATGTGAAAAATGCGAAATGGGTCATAATTCGTCAAACTTAACATTCAAATCACGAAAATCGCATTTTTATATATCAAACTTGCGAAAATTCGATTTTTTATAGACCCAATTCGCAAAAATGCGAAATGAGTGATAGACCCAATTCGCATTTTTGATCGTTGATCCCATCCCTTGTCCACGTATGTATGGAATGTTAGGTCGTGCTCAACAAACAAAAAATATTTTTAGTGTACGTAATAAGCGCGATCATGGTTTTGGTAGACATGGTTTTCATGGATATGGAGGTGGTTTTCATGGTGGATATGGTGGGCATCATGGCTTTGGTGGAGGACATTGGTAAAGGTCCGCGCAAATCAAAACAACTTGTTGTAAATCGTCATAAATCAAACCAAATTGACAACGCTAATTCAGTCAATTTTATATATTTTTATTATACTTTATTTAGATATTAATAAAATTACAATCAAAAATTGCGCTCACTCCCGAAGCTTGAAAATGCTTCTCTGACCTTCATCCGTAAAAAATTTTTCTTAGCACAGTAAAATCTAAAAAACTATCTTCTCGATGACTATATTTTCACGGATGAAGGTTGGGGAAGCATTTTCAAGCTTCGGAAGTGTGCGCAATCGATCAAAATTACTCTAGAAGGTCTTTTCTACAAAAATTTACGAAAAAAATTTTTTTCGAAGTTCTGGCTGTAAAGGTTATCCCCCCTAAGAGTTTTTGCTGATTTATGGTCAGAAAAGCGTTTTCAAGATTTCTCAATGCGTGCAATCGATTCCTCATATAGAAACCTCCATAGGGTTATATTGAAAATAAAAATTTTTTGTCGAAAATTCTATAAAAAATTTGGATTTTTTGATAAGTCGGAAAACCGAGACATCCATACTTTTTCTAAATTTTTTTCTAAGTCACTTTTTCTAATAAACTTTTTCTAATACACTTTTTCTAAGAAACTTTTTCTAACATACTTTTTCTAATATACTTTTCTAAGTTTTTTATTAAAATAAATTTACCGCGTTATTAGCTTGAAATTTAGTATTTTAAGGAAACTCTCTGAGGTAATTTTTGACGAGGAATCGAATGCGCCCACTCTTGTTTCATGAAAAAATTGAATTTTTGAACAAAATTTAAATTTTTAAAACAAGCTTTACAAGAAAACCGAGTTTTGGGTGTCGCAAAAATTTTGTAAGGATACTTATTTTTATAATGAATTTTATCAATTTCTAGAAAGATTCGTTCAAAATCTCTTTTACCAAAGTTGTAGAGCTTGATTTCTTCTACAATTTTCTCAAAGGTTATTTTTGATGAAAATCGATAGAAAAACGAGAAAATAGCACGAAAAAGTAATAACCTTTAAAAAATTCTGTGACACGTTTTGTGACATAAAGCTCTATTTTCTTAAAAAAGGTGTTTTAAACAAAAATCCAACATAGATTCCCTGGCCCTGGATTGGTGAAGAATTCTATGTATTAAAGCGAACATTGCCTGAATCAGGGTCAGGCAAAATTTTTCATGCTTCGAAAATGCGCACAATCAACTCCTCGCATAAAATTACCTTAATAAGGTTGATCCAAATAAACATATGAGAATTTCTTCTTAACGCAATTTGAAAAGCCGGTTATTTTCCGAACGACCCAATATTACACGTTTAATATTAGGATTGAGCTTTTTTATAAGTAATATTTACAATGTTATTTTATTTATTCAAGTTTAAATAATAAATTTGTTTTGTTCAAATGAATCACATCCAGCTCGTGCAAAATTTGCAAAAATTTGTACAAATTCCATTTTTATAGCACCCTAGATTCGGATTGACACATCTTTTCGGCTGCGTTTGAGTTCGTGTTTGCTTATTTCTCAACCCTCTATTCTTTCCCATTTTCGCGACTTGTCGCCGGTCGTCTGGGTTCGATAGCCATGCGCATAACGTCTGGCTCACTACACATATACATATTCATCCTTCGAAGAATAAAAAAGAGATTTTGAAACTACTTAACACTAAAACGAATTCCCTTCAATATAAAGCTGCATACGACAAGCGTTTAAATTCGACGCCAAAAAAATTTTCAATGAAATTTTCGCTCACGGATTGGCCTAGGAAGGACGTTTTGCATCCAGAAAAATTTTTGGGTCGATAAATTTTTTGAATTTTTGTGTATATCTCTTCATTAGGACATATTGAGGGTCTAGAAAATTTGAGTTCAAAATTTTGAATATAAAATTGTAAAAAATTTCCTTAAGAAAAGTTCAAAACCAAAGTTTGTATAGAAAATTTTTGAAGTCAAAATTTTTCATTTTTTCAAAATTTAAAAACCAATTTTTATATTTCTAAAGGGTAAACTACCTCTACAGAGTCAATTCGAATAAATTTTAGGAGAAAATATTTTTAAAATTTTTTCTTTTGGCTAGCCAAAATTTCGATGGTTTTGGCTAAAATTTTAATGTCGTGGTTTGGACTAATTTTTCGAATATTTTCATAAATTTTGCTTTCAGACATTTATTTCAACTTGCATTTATAAAACTTATAGAATGCTAGATGTGTTATTTTCTATTATGAGTTAACTGTTAACATGAATGAAGGTTGGTTTTTGTGCGATTTTGTGAAAATTGAAAATTTTATTTTTTGATAAAATTTTCTTAAAATCTTAAAGTTAATCAAGAAAGCCACAGAAAAACTATAAAAAAATCTGTATATTCAGGTGTGTTCATCCGGGGTCGAACAAACAGCCCTTAGAACTGTAGACAGCGCTTTAGACAACTAGGACACCCGCCATCATATATAGAGAGAGGGGGCACTAATTTCGGGAACTGTGCATGGGGGATCTTATGTTTTTGCAGTCTTTTGCGTGGGGTGGGGGTGATTCAAAGTAGAGATCGGAAATTTTGATCAGCTTTGATCATCAAAATCGATCAAAACTGCATGTTTTTACTCTATTACGATCGATAACTCGCTTGCATTTCGATGAGGCCCCCTTAGATCTACATGTAGACCTCCCAATTTTGGTCTTTTTTCAAGTCTATACCCCAGTTTTGATCAAATTTTGATTGTTTTTCAAACACGATCAAAATTTGATCAAAACTGGGGATATAGACTTGGAAAAATATCAAAATTAGAAGGTCTATTTGTAGATCTAAGGGGGCATCATCGAAATGCAAACGAGTTTTCGGTCGTAATAGAGTAAAAACATGTAGTTTTGATCGATTGTGATTATCAAAATTGATCAATTTCTGATTCAAAGAGAAGAGGGGAAGTGGGAGGTTTTGCGTGGGGGGGGGGTGGCAAGAGCGTACGCAGCCCATCGCATGGTAAAAAACTCCATAGAGACCATTTCGTAAAGATTTCACTCAACAGCCAAAAGACCTTATTGAAAAATCCAATGTGTACAGGGTAGCCAATAAAAAACCGTACTTTTGCAAATTTTTTAAATATTTTTTTTCTAAAATGAGCAGATGGAGGTTTTTCTATGCGAGAAACCGTTTGCGCGCATTGAAAAATCATGAAAACGCTTCCCAGACCATGAAATCGCAGAAAAAACAAGAAATATTCGCTTTTGTTCAAATTTTCTGCGATTTCATGGCCAGGGAAGCGTTTTCAATATTTTTCAATGCGCGCAAACGATTTTTCGCATAGAAAAATCCCCCATAGGGTCATTTTGGAAAAAATTAAAAAATTTTTTTTTGCAAAAAATTTCTCGAAAATTCGCAAAAGTACGATTTTTATTAGCCACCATGTAAAACTTTTTTTAGACCTAACTTGCAATGAAACTATGCCTGCTGGCGACGATCCAGACGCATTGCGTCGTTTCGCCCCCCAACAATCTTCCTCACAAACAAATGTCCAATCCGTGTTTACTCCGTCTTCCTTACAACGTCTTGGACTCCAAAATAATACCCATACTTCTTCTGTAAATGCCAATGTTTCTTCTTCAAATAATTCTTCCCGGCTGCAGCCCACCGATTTGAGTCGATTTCGGAGGGTAATAAACATATTTTTGGAGCTATTGATGGGTCAGGGAGTCACTCCAGGGTCAAAAATCGAAAGAAGAATATTCTAAAATTTTTTTAAATGACATATTTAGGGGTAATTTTATGCGAGAAATCGATTGTGTGCATTCCTGACGCGTGAAAACCTTTGTTTAACCCTTAAAAGTTGAAAAATACGTATTTTTGCCCATATTTTCACATTTATTGACTTTAAACTTAATTTTTTTCGAATTTTTTGCTAATTTTTCAAAGGTTTTCACGCTTCGGGAATGCGCACAATCGATTTTTCGCATAAAATTACCCCTAAATATGTCATTTTAAAACATTTTAGAAAATTTTTTTTCGATTTTTGACCCTGGGGTGACCCCCCGATACACAATAGTTCCATTTTTTTTAAATAGATAAAATTCAATTTTGAAAAAAATTTTTAGACCCCTTCGACTTCAATCAGGCCGGAGTCTCCGTCGCCGAGTTTTTCGGCAAGAATTGCTCCTTATTCATCTTCTACGCCAACCACCACCAATAGTAATACATCTTATTTGGTAGGAGAGAAAAATTTTTGGGGGTTGGAAAATAGTAATTTTTAGATAAGGAATTCAACCTTGTCGGCAACACCAAGTTCTACAGCCAACGTGTTGTTTTCTAATTTAATGCGTAAGTCTTAAAAGCATCTCCTCATCCAAAATTTTGTCCTCCACTTTAAGGGTCGCCACAAGCTATCGCACTACCACAAGCAACGGCACAAGCTATCGTACGAGTGTAAAATACACTCGTATGACGGACGAAATGGCCACAAGCTATCGTACTGCGTCGTACGACAGCTTGTGGCGATTTCGTCGTACTTTTACGTTAATTTTACGATCGTACGATAGCTTTGGGGCCGTCGTACTTACGTATGATAGCTTGTGCCGCGCTTGTGGCGACCCTAAATTAGACACACTTGAAAAAAGTAGCCATTTTTGACAGTGGCGTAACCAGGCGTGTAGGAACGGGCGTACAGGGGAACCGGACCTAGTGGCAGCTTGATAAGCTACCATCCCCCGGTTCCTGTGCAAGGAGCTTCGTAAAAAATTCCTCGATAACCGGCCACCCTCGATAAGAGGCCACCTTGGGCGTGGTTCCCAATGTAGCCTTTTATCGAGAGTCGACTGTACCAAGAAAAATGGCATCTTTTTCCCGAATGGCCTGGTCCTTTAAAAATTTGAAATTTTAAAATTTTTTAGAAGACTCCGCTCGATTTGCCCAACAATTAACCAGCCAATTCCAATCGCCAAACAATAGATATAGCAATACCNGACAGTGGCGTAACCAGGCGTGTAGGAACGGGCGTACAGGGGAACCGGACCTAGTGGCAGCTTGATAAGCTACCCCCCCCCCCCCCGGTTCCTGTGCAATGAGCTTCGTAAAAAAATTCCTCGATAACCGGCCACTCTCGATAAGAGGCCACCTTGGGCATGGTTCCCAATGTAGCCTTTTATCGAGGGTCGACTGTACCAAGAAAAATGGCATCTTTTTCCCGAATGGCCTGGTCCTTTAAAAATTTGAAATTTAAACATTTTTTAGAAGACTCCGCTCGATTTGCCCAACAATTAACCAGCCAATTCCAATCGCCAAACAATAGATATAGCAATACCACCACCAACAATATATCAAATATTTCTTCATCTGGACATAGCCCAGCTACCTCATTTCGTTCTGTAGTACAATCAACTCCGAGAGCGAATAATCTTATGCGAAACAGTGTAACGCCCACTCCACAAACGCAACAACAGACAACGAATACTCAGCAAGGACAAAGTTCTGTGATCAACCACAATTATGCATCAATATTAAATCAACATCAAACTTCTCATATTGTAAATTCTCTGGGGAGTCAAGTTTTGGGTAAGAGTTTTAAAGAAGCTTGGGTACGAGGTTAGGTAGGGCAAGCCGTGGTAGGGAGACACCCCCAGAGTAAGTCCTCTTACACGCTTGGAGCCTTACATAGCGTTACCAGATGCTTTTTTACAAACTTTATAAAAAAATTTTGGTGACGTTACAATAAGTTGCAAATATTTTGGTGACGTCCTATCTGACGTATATGCCTAACTGATAAGCCTTGTTGACGTTGCATTTGTAACGTAAACGTTTTACAATCTGACAACCCTAATCTTACAAGACCGAGTTTGCCCCTTGGAAAGCTGGACCCTCATTTTCGGCCTATTATGAAGTCGTGAGGGTTTCCGTTCTGGACAGAAAACCTAGGCCTATAATGGAGAATGGAGCAAGCCCCTTGGAGGTCCTAATCTTCCAAAAATTTAGGCGCCTCTGCTACCAACACTCTCCTACGACAATCCTTTACCAAACCCGAACCACAACCATCAATACCTCAAACCACGAGCCAAGCCCCACAACAACTTCTTCTTAATCAACAAAAATCCACTACTCTCTCGAATCCTATCCGCTCCTCTTCTACCATACCACCTTCTGGGAGACCCTCTGACATCTCTTTCCTCGCCAACCATATTCTTGGAAGAACAAATTTGGGCTTGAATGACACCAGCTTTCAAAATCCAGCGCAGAATATTTTGTCAACTTATCAAGCAATAATGCCATCACAAACGAGGCTAGAGGCTTTGTATAGACCTCAAGTGAAAGAGACGATTCAAAGTGGGACAAATTCTGGGCATGCTACACCACCAGCAGCAACTGTGGCTGGGGTGAATGCGAGTCCTTCCAAGCCGAGTATTTTGAGGAGGAAAAATGATACTAGTAAGTTTAGTTGCATCTCGATTTAGTGCCCTCCCCGATTTAGTGGCCCCTACGATCGGTCCCTGAGGTCTGAGGATACTAAATCGAGGTTCAACTGTATTTTATCCATGAAGTTTTATCATCTCTCCTTGGGTCAGGGTCATGCAAGCATTTTAAGAGGCAATGTCTTGAAATATCGAAGATAGGTCTTAAAGGGGTGAGCGTACGCCAAAAAGTGTTGCCACAAATTTGAAGCCTAGGTTATTTCCATGTACCTAGTGAGTGATTAACAAAATATAAGTTAGGTCCCGAGCCTTTAAACTTGTGGAGAAATCGAGGTGTCATTTTCTCAAAAATCGTCATTTGGACCCTTTTTTTGTTTTTATCATAACTTTTTTTCTACTGAAGCGTTTTTTACAATTTAAAGCATGTATTCATTGCCATTTGTCCCCCTTTCCAACGGCACCTTGATCATGATCCTAGCATTTATAGTTTTTGAGAAAAGTTACTTTCTTTTTATTAATAACGCTTTTTGACCCCTCAAAAATTCACTTTTTGGAAACTAGCTCGAATTTTTCTCACTACGGGAGCTCCGAGTTGCACATAAAAATAAACTAGGATTCCTGGCCGACATCTCTGACCAAGTCCTTTTTCGAAGTCAAAAATTGAAAATTCTTTAGATTAGAAAAATTTGCGATAATTTATATATATTCAAAAAATTCATAAAAAAACAGAACATTTTTTGTTTTTTCAGTAAATTCTGAATCGCTAATGGCTTTGAGATAATCGCGTTTGAAGTTGGCAATTTTTTGAAATTTGTTTTAAATTTAAATTTGCCGCCAAGACCCTGATTCAGGGTCTTCGGCAATGCTCGCAATCGATTTTTTGCATTGAAAACCCCTATGTGTTAATTTCCGCAATGATTTAAAGAAAAACTGAAAACGGGAGCTTATTGAACGGCTTGACCGTATCCTCATCGCTTATAAAATGCCACCACCTAATCCAGCTGTACAACCTAACGAAATAATTTTAGACGGTTCCCCAGTAAAACGCCTAGTTGATCGAGAAATAACTCGGCCAGCCTCTGTCTCCGGAATGGCCTCTAGCTCTCCAAATTTCATGGAAAATACCGGTCGCCAGACAGCGTCAGTCCTGCCCGATTCTGCTGCAATAAGTGATGATTCGCAGCAATATGGTGGCACCTCAATGATGTTTAGCTCGGAGTCGATAGAAGAACTAAGATCGGATGACTCACCTAGAAAACGAATGAGGAAACAACAATTTGAGGCACCTTCAGTGAATGATAAGTTGAAGATGGAAGTGAACTTGAAGCCACCGGAGATACCGATATGGAGGACTGGAACGGATCAAATTATTGGACCGGATGGGCAAACGTGAGTCTTAAGCTTAATAAATTTTTAAAAAATTATAAAAACAAGTGACTCTTGCAGCAGTAAAGATCTCTTTTGGACTCTGACAGTGGAGGGTTCAAATCTTACCTGAATCCAAAAATTTTTACAAGTTTATAAATTTTATGATTTATGAGAGATTCGAACCCGCGATCATTAGAGTCAAAACAGCGCTCTTAACCACTTTGCTATTGTTAAAAGCACTCTTCCCAATTTTGGGACAATGATTTTTCCTTTATTCACAACTTTCTAAAATTTCAGAATCATCAACCAAACCATAACAACTCCTCGACCATTCGATTCTCCTGACAAAGGACCGAAGAAACGTGGACGTCCCAGAAAAGTCCACACACCTCTGCCCAGTGACCAACAAGGCTATCCTATTGGTGCAGCTCCAATTTCTACCACTGCAAATCCAGCCTTCCCTGATTCAGGGACTAGATCCGTTATGGTTGACATGGGACCTATATTAAACCCTATGGGGGCTAAGAAAAGAAAGTATACAAAAAGACCGAAGGAAATTAATCCGGAGACTGGCGAAGTTATTAAAAAGCCGAGAAAAGAAGGTAGTGGGAGGAAGAAAAAAGTCCCACAAGATGAGGCGACAACACAACAAATAAATGAGGTAAATATGCAGGTACATTTTTATTCATAGAGGTCTAACTGGTAGAAAAGAAAGATTGTTTTCGGATTTTGGAGTATGGGGGGAGTATTCTCTCCGACATATACCCCCCCCCTCCCGAAGGGTCGTCCCTCACGGCACGGGAAAATGCCGAAAAGGTGCTGGTCAAAATTTAAAAAAAAGTTTACCAATGACTCAGCTCACCGAACGCTTCAAAACGAGTACTATATCATGGAGTTTTTTGGGTTTTCCCCATGGCCAAGTGGCTAAAGCGCTCTGCATTAACTCATAGGGCTCGGGTTCGATCCATCGCCATAAGGTTTTGACCTATGGCAGAGTGACTAACTTCATCAAAAAATTTAGGTCGTAAATGCTGTCCATTTACAACTCGCAAAATATAAAGTGGAACAAGAGCAGCGTGAAAGACAGCTAGCCCAGCAGCAACAGCAACAAATTCTTCAACAACAAGTTAAACATAGTACTGAAAGGGATCGCGGAGCTCAAACTTTAGTCATGATGCAAAATAGATACATGGCAAGGGTGCAGGATTCAGAGAAGATTGTGGAAGTTTCTGGCGTTCAACAATTGGAACAAGCTGGACCTTCTTATGTTCAAACGGTAATTTCCGCTTAAGACCTTTATAAGATCTTGTTCGACTATTTCAATATCGAAATTAGCAACGGGTTATTCAGTGACCACCGTGGTAGAGTGGCCCGGTGTTCTGCCAATGAGCTCGGCGTTCAACAAGCAAGGTTCGGTTCCATCTTGCGTCCAAAAGATTTTGTAGGATCGAGATCACAACATACCTACTTCAAAATTTTTAACTAAAAATATTTAGGATTCAAAATCCGGAATTAGCGTCGAAAAACTATCTTATACCAATCTTGAAGCTATACAAAAAATTCACTTTCTACACGAACAAAAATCTTCTTCCAACACTCCGGATATTATCCATATCTCTACCTCAAGAACAACCCCACTTTCAAGACCATATCCAACACTATCCGAAGAAACTCAAGCAGCTATAGAGGAGATAATAAAAGAGGAAATGATGGAAGAAATAAAGATGGAACCTTTGGAAATGGACGAGGCTACAAAAATGGTATGCCATAAATTATATCACAAGCGGTGATGATGTTTCCTAAGGCCCTGATACCCGTACATGGACACCCTCCTCTAAATAAACTTAAGCCTAAGCCTAACGCAGTGAGTGCAAATTTGCACGATGAACGAAAGTTTTAGCACCAAAGGCATGAAAAGTCGTAGATCTAACACTACACTATGGTGTTCGAGTGGAACTAGACTTTTTGCAAAATTTCGCTCGCCGTGCTAAGCATATGCGTAAGTCTAAACTTATGCATACGCTTAGCCTAAACTTAGGCCCCAAGGGGTCTGTCGCTCAGAAAAATTGTTACCTGTATTTTTGCTACGTGCCTGTCTAGAGAAAAACGCGGATCCCAAATAATCACAAATGTGCATTTGTTTGGGGCCACCAGATGGCACAAATAAGTGGTCGCCATGTGTAAAAAAATACATAAAATTTCAGAGAAAACGCCATGACACTGACGATCTCGATGCCGAAGTTCAATTTATAAACGAAGGAAAAGAAAAAGAATTTGCTAAAGCCAAGAGAGCAAAAGTTATTCCAAAATCCAAAAAATTACGAGAAGATGTTTCCGATTTTGAGTCAGATTCTGAATCTGCTATGCCATCTTTTCTCATGGACGAGGTAAAACCATGCCCCAAACAAATATAATATGTATATTTTTTAGCTCCAAAATCTACTTTTGCCATTTCCACGTCCCATTTCACCTCTAGTACCTTCTTGTTCAAAACAATATATGTTAGAAAATAACTCTATCGACGATAAAGTGGGGTTACTCAAGCCAAAAGTCAAGTTGAATAACTTAAATTTGGATTACAACCCAAGGAGTGGGCACTTCAAAACTTTTAGTGATGTAAGCTTTTTGGAATAATTAGAGAGGGTCACGCCATCATTTTTGCTATCACCCTTAGATCACGAAGCACCAAAATACCGAAAGGTGCAGGCAAGGATCAAAGTTAAAAAATGTCGCCAATTGATTCAGCTCGCTGAGCACTTCAAAACGAGTACCATATCATGGGGTTTTGTGGGTTTGACCCATGGCAGAGTGGCTAACATGCTTGGCTTTCACTCATAGAGCGCGGTTTCGATCCCGCGCACAAGAGTCATTTTTTATTTTGTTCTCAAAATTCATGAAAATTTGCGAAAAATGACCATTTTCACTTCAAGCACCCATTTTCCCTTAATCAGAATCAGGGGAGCATTTTCAAGGGTGGAAATAAGGAAAATGAATTCCCCGCATAAAATTACCCCTAAAGCAGCAATATTTAGAAAAAAATTCCATGTCCCAAAAAATCACGAAGGTGCACTTTTTGCTCATCCTGTACTTTTATAAACACTCTATCTATAAACTCTTTTTAGTTCCGACAAACATGCGAAAAAATCCGAAGCATTCCAACCGCTTGTACCCAATGGGCTACTGCCAAAAAACGCATAAATAAGCTTAAAGAAAAAATTCGACTACTAAGAGCATGGAAGACCCTAAAAACGGCCCAAGAAAACTTCACGCAGCAGCACCTCACAATAGACATTTCCAAGATTTCATTGGACGCCAAAAATGTTGAACCATTGGAAGAATATGAGCCCCCAAATAGTTTGGACCAATTTTATGAAGAGATAGAAAGATTAGAAAGAAGAACAGGAAGACTCTCAATAATACCACCAGTTTCATCGGCCGGGGATTCGGATTTGTTGGATGTGTATGATACGGTTTCGGATATTGTCGATACTGTTTCGAGGTGTGTTTAGTAAATTTTAATCAAAAAAGTATAGGAGAGGAAAAATTGGATTGCATAGTTCAGTGGTAGAATATTATATTTTAAAGTTTAAAGATCGAAGGTTCAGTCCTACTAGGGTTGGAATTCCTTTTTTGAATAAAAACAGGCAAAAATTTTATTAGTTTGAATTGAGAGGCATGAAAAAATTTTACTTCAAATTCTCAAATTTCAACCTCTTTTACGACTTCAAACCGTAAACTGGAGCTACTTGCCACTAAACTATTCATCCAACTTTTTTCTCAGACTCCCGTAAAATGAGCCTTTTTATTATTATTTTTTAGTATGGACGAAACCCTCCTAAAATCCGCTACAATTATCGAATTCGAAGAAAAAGACATCCTTGGCATGCCCACCACACCACTCTACATTGCCCTAGGGGAAGAGTCAACAAGCAGTCCGAAAATCCAGCGCCATTTTTATAACGTTGTCATGCCAAAACTTCGATTAAGACGAAGAAAAAATCACAGAAGAAAAAAGACTATATCGAAAATCGATGATGATATTGATCTGGGTGATGAAATGTTAAATACTAGTATTAGTGACGAGCACGAAGAAAAATCTGAGGTGGAAAAAGAAGAAGCAAAAAAGATGACTGGGAAAGTGGAATTGAGTATTTCTCAGTCAGCGGAAAGTCTATTAAAAGTGGAAGAGATGTATAAGCAAGCATTATCATTGCAAGAGAGGATAAATTTAAGGTATGAATTTTAATATAAAAAATGGTTATTACGTGTAAAATGATTGTTCAGTGGAGTTCGCTCGTATTTCGCGATTAGGACACAGGTTTGAATGTCATTTCATTCGAAAAGAATTTGCATTTTCATGATTTTTTGCAAAACATAAAAGGTTGGGATATGAAGTCTAAAACTAAGGCTAGATTAAGCCTAGGACCTAAGGGTCGGCACAAGCTATCGCACGGTCACAAGCAACGGCACAAGCTATCGTACGAGTACGACGAAATTGCGTACGATGCCATCGTATGCGTCGTACGACAGCTTGTGGCGATTTCATCGTACTTTTACGTTAATTTTATGATCGTACGATAGCTTGTGGGGCCGTCGTACGATAGAATGTGCAAACCTGTGCCAACCCTAAGCCTTGGATCTAAGCCCAAGCCTAAGTTTTAGTCTAAAAATTTTAGAACACTTTATAGCAGCAATGTTAAATTTTGTTATTTTTATAGAAAATCAGAGCATCTCACTGATGAGCTCAGGAAACGCCTCATGGAAGTCTCAAAACAATTGAAACAAATGAGATTTTGGACAAAAAATTTCGTCAACCGCATGCAAAATGGTGTTTACGCTTCTTGGATGGACACCCTAGATAATATCCAGGGCTCATGCCCTAGTGACACCGATCAACTCAAATATGATCAAATGACAGCTTTTTTCTTGGAAGTCCCTAGTTTTAAATCTTGTTTCAAATCGAAGAAAATTTATGACACGACTGGCGGTGTTACAATAAATCCTTCTAATCAAATGGTCAATTTTATGTTACAAGTAAAGATTTAATATGTCGAAAAAACGCGTCTCTTTATAGCCGAGCAGTGGAGAAGCTAGCGGGGAGGGAGCCCAAAACAGGAAATTTCTTAAGAAGAATGGCATTTTTTTGGCCAAAATTCGATAGAAAAATGAGATTTTCTCCCCAAAATCAAACCTAGGTGGCCCCCCAAAATCAAAATCCTGGCGCTGCCACTGTAGCCGAGTAGAGGTGTGCTCCATGCAGGTTGACCTGGCCTTATCACTTTTTGACGGCATGCATTAGGCTAAGCCAAACTAGGTTGGGCTCTAGAACCCAGGCCCAACCCACTCGGAGCTGGCCTAACCTGCTCACTTTCTGTAGCAGACCAGTTCAATCTAAGGGGACTTGGAATCTAGAACAGACCTGACCTGATTACTTTTTTGTGGCCTGCAGCAGGACAAGCCGGCCCTAAGACCTGTCTGGTTTGTTCCGACAAAAATTAAGCGGCCTGAGGACAGGCCTGTTGTGGCCTAGGTCAGATTTGGTCGCGTCCTGCGCCCCTCTATAGCCGAGTGGCTAGTGTCTCCTTCATTGGAATTCCCTAGTTCGAATTCCGGCACGTACCGGAAGCTTTTTTTGCTTTGTCCTCTTCCATTTCTCTATGCCGTCAATGACGCCATTGAAAACTACTACACAAACTACATTTTAGGCTAAGAGTCCATATTTCAAATCCTCTGACCTTGCCGACCTAGCAAAACTTGATGGCATCAATGGCGTCAAAACCATGATTCATGAAGTCAAATCACATGCCATCACCCAAATGAAGCGTCTGGAACAAGAATATATGAACATCGACGACCTAGAAAGTCTATGCAGCCCATATACCTGTGCAAAAGCCATAGCCGAGCTAATAAGAAGGTTTCCGGATGATGAATTTATAGAAATGTAAGCGATTTAAAGAAAGTTGCGGAAGGCACTACCTCAAGGTTAAAATTAGAGATCAGCTATTCAGAGACCACAATGGTGTAGTGGTCCGAGGAGTTCGGCAGTACCAAGGGTTCGATCTGCCTTGTGTGTAAACGATTTTGCATAAACCTTGGGGATCAAAACAATAAACATAAAATAATTATGAGTTATAAATTTAGGTCAA
>OZJO01000798.1:0-46621 GCA_900406225.1 Acrobeloides nanus | reverse complement strand
GTGTAAACGATTTTGCATAAACCTTGGGGATCAAAACAATAAACATAAAATAATTATGAGTTATAAATTTAGGTCAACATATGACTATTTTTCTGTGAAAGATGAAAACAATGGAGATGAGAATGAACCGGTGACAAATCTAGTTGAAGAATTTTTAATTTCTGGTCAAAATTTGATGAAGAATAGGGATATACCTTCAAAAGAATTATTGGCATCCCTTAGTGAAGAGAAAAAAGAAAGTCTGTTGAAGGTATAGCTTTTTTTAACAATAAAAAAGTTAGTGTAACATGGTCAATAGATAGTATCGATGTCAGCCATTCGGATCAGAGGTGCTAGTTCGAACAACCATAAATTTTTCTTTGCGAAACTTTTTCCCATTTACGACCACCGTGTCTGAAATCCTAGCCAAAAATTGAACTTTGGGCACAAAAAATGAAATTTTGGCCAAAAAAATGAAATTTCTTGATCCCTCTTTATAAACACTTTTTAAGGACGCCATCCACCACACCCGTGAAATGTCCGCTTGCATTCTCCAATCTATGCACGAACGCTCATCCATCATGAAACAGTGCCATGACGCTCTCGAAGAAGCTTTTATCAATCTTATCAACAGCTCTCCCCCACCCGATGCCATCGATGAGTTTGAATTCTTGAGTGACTCCGAAAACAACAGATCCTCAGATGACAGTGGTCCCGATGAATATCCCGGATCAAACAGCTCCAAACCAATATTTAAAAGGAAGTATAGGAAAAAGAATACTCCGTTCAAAAAACCTCTACCGACAAGAGGGTTCAGGCCCAAAAAACGTGGTGCTAAAATATGATATATTATTTTTATGAAAAGTTTGTTTAATTGCATTTTTGTGTACATCTAATTTTTATACCTCAATTGTTGTGGTTTAGCATAGAAAATTGAGTTAGTTTTTGATTTGTTTTGGATGGATTTTTCTGGTAAATTTATAGAATTTTCAAAATTTTTCTCTTTTNTCAATTGTTGTGGTTTAGCATAGAAAATTGAGTTAGTTTTTGATTTGTTTTGGATGGATTTTTCTGGTAAATTTATAGAATTTTCAAAATTTTTCTCTTTTTTCCTGATTAAGGGTTAGGGAAGCTTGTTTGGGGGTCGATCGTGAGCACAATCGATTTATCGTTAGAAAACCCTCATTTGAAACCATTTTCGCAAAAATTCGACGCAACGCTAAAAGCACTTTACTTTTTGATCAACCATGCGCCAGGCTATTCAAAAGTCTTTAAAAGGTATTGGGTTTGATCAAAAAATCAAATTTTACCTTACTTGTTGATCAACCCTTTTAAAGATTTTTGAATAGCCTGATGCATGGTCTAGTGGTTAAAGGCGATCGGCATATGTAAAAGGAGTCGAGTTCAATCCTCAAGTGGGTGAAAATGTATACATTTACCAGCGAATTTTTTCAAAAAATTTTTTTCAAAATCTGAATTTTTTCAAATTCTCTAGATTTGGTATTTTGCTGTTGATCCCCAAAAATTTAATGTTGAGTCCGGTAGGAGAGAGTTGATAAACTGAAAATTTTAGGGCACATTTTTTAGATTTTCGAAACGAATATTAAGAGTCTGGGGGGGGAGGTCAACCGTATGTACTATCTTTTTTACTCCAGATATACTTTTACATATTCTTCATCTTTCTTTCTTTGCTTTTGGCTTTTTGAAATACTCATATAATCTCGCTTCTTCGACATTTTCTAAAACATTTAACTCTAACTTTTAGTCATAACATACTTCACTCTTTTATGTTAGTACAACTTATATCTTAGGAAAAAAGTGTTGGGCTTATTTAAAGTAGATAAGGCCAAGACTCTTGATTATTTATGATTTTGTTCAATCGGTTCGACTTTGTCTATCCCTTATTTTATGCAAATTTTGATATGCATTGGACCAAGGGTCTATAACTAGAGTTACCAGGTAATTATTACAAAGATTGTCAAAAAGTTTTGGCGAGGTGAAGTTGCAATAAGTTAATCTTTTTGGCTAAAATTCTTTTTTTCAAAAATTCGATTTTGTGGCCAAAAGTCGATTTTTGACAAAAAGTCAATTTTTGATAAAAATCGATTTTTTGGCAAAATTTGATTTTTGATAAAAATTCGACGCGTGCAGATTTTGAAATTTTTTGGGGGAGTACACATGTGTTTAAAGTAGTAACTAAGGTTAACACAAAAATTAGCATATCTTTTCTTCTGCTTGCAAACTTCTTTTTTATGTTGAATTTTTTTCCTTATTTTCGCCTTCTTTTTCTATCGGTGAATACTCAATCTTTCATTCAAACATTAGTGATGCTCAAAGTTTCAAAAAGTGTCAATTTTGTCACCGTATAAATATACGAATTTTAGGCACGATACAAATTTATTCTAGGTGACAATGTCGGGTCACAAAATTCTCACTATTTTCACTACGAACAAATTTTTATCCTTCTCAAAATTCGCATATTTAAGGCCTGTGACAAAATTATTTTTGTAAGTGTTGTGGTTGGCACTACTTCAAGTTAGTGACAAACCATACAATGACCACCATGGTGTAGTGGTCCGGTGCGGTGCCAAGGCTATGGCATCACCAGCACTAGCAAGAGTTTGTCCATCCAAAAGATTTTTCCGGCTGGAGTTTTGGCAACTCCGCCATCCGCGTTTGAGGCACTGATCACACTGTAAATTTGAGCATCATTAATTCAAACTATCCAATCCAAAAGCACATTATTTATTTGCTAGAAATTTGTGGTAGTATTTATTTTTCTTACACATTTTGTATCTTACTATATCCACGTTTCCCTTCGTCAATGAAATTGTGTTGTTCGTGGTGGTTCGGCGTTACAATTCATACCCATTCAAGTATTCGTGATATTTCTATCATCTTATCGGCAAAAAAACTTATATGTCCAGTTATATTACATTAAAATGGCCCTCATGATATGCCATATTTTTGTATTTATTGTATATATTGTTGGTCTTTTTTACTCCTTCATTTCTTCTAAACATGGTGGTTGGTTCCGGTAGTAATAATGGCATTTATTTATATACTCTACTCACCAAGAAACGAACGATTTTTTTGTATATACATTTTTTTCCTTTGTATAAGGTTAGTTATATTGTCGACTCTAAATTTTTATTTGTACCACAACTTTATGTATGTGTTTTCATTATAGTTATTATATATGTAATGAAAACATAAAAAGCTAACTTTTAAGTAGTGTCAGCTAAAATTCTCAAAAATTTTTATGACACTGTATAGGGTGGGCCAGCTAAGTGTGCACACCAATGATTTGGCATTATCTCCGGGATTATGGCGAATTTTTTGATGCGGTTTTTTTAAAAGTTAGATAGGCTAAATGCGCATCGAACGAGGTGAGTTTCGCCAAGCTGTTTCAGAATCCGTGAAAATTTTTGAAAAATTCTGCTGTTGAGTTTGTTTTTTCCTAAAACAAAATATTGTAAGGCAAAAATAAAATAGTAGGAAATTTTATTTTTTGGCGAAATTCACCTCATTTTATGCATATTTAGTCTATCTATCTTTTAAAAAACCGCATCGAAAAATTCGCCATGGTTCCGGAGATAATGTCAAATCACTGGTGTATACACTTAGATGGCCCACCTTGTACTTATACCTCCACATATATATGTATTTGTTATTTTTAAATAAATTCTATGAGTGTTTATCATAGATGTATAAGGGGAGGATGAACGGTCCAGAGCGGATGTCGTATGTTTGAAGACCTTTTTTTAGTCGCAGCCTGTGTTGTAACCAGAAATTTTTTATGAGAGCAGTGGTGGAGCCAAGGGAACAGGGGGTGCCCCTCCAAAACCGAAAATTTCGACACTGTACTTATACCTCCACATATATATGTATGGAGGTATGTGGTCAAAATTCGAATTGTTGCAAAATTTCGATTTTTTGCTAAAATTAGCCTGTGGCATGAAGTACGTTTTCATTTTTCGAGCCTCATGCAGCTGTATCAGGGGGACTGCGTCTACTCCCTAAATTTCTACGGTGTTTATATTACTAGATTAACGAAGTTTTAAAGCAGATCGTAGCCGAAGGTCCGATAAACATGTAGCTGTTCTTCCCTTTATATTTTGACCGGCTGAAAGCCGAACAAAGTGTAAAAGTCTCATCGCTTGGTCCATTGACGAGGCCCAGAGAAATCAAACAATTCAGAAAGCAAAAGACGATAGTTGTTGAATTTGTCATTTCCGCTTAGGCTGATAAAAAAAGTCATCAAAAGCAGTCAGCTTTACATATAGACAAAAATTTTCTCTGATTTTGCTTTACAGCAAAATATTGTCCATTCAGAGAGCAGGGACGCAGATTTTTGCCATTCGGTTTATCATTTGTAAAATCTCTTCGCCCAAAAAACTGGGCTGACTTTACTAGGCTAATCATGATGATTCAAAAGTGTAGTCGTTCGATGGAATTGAAAATTTGTTTATCATAAATTTATTACAGTTTATTGTTTTGACTATACAGGCACTTTACCAATCAAATGACCAATTTAAAAAACTAGCACAGCACGACTAAAATTGGAGGCAATTAAAAATTTTTAAAAACGAATCATGCCATTCAACACAGCTCGCCGAGACGGGTAGAATGAATACCATAACATAAGATTTTCCATCCCGAGCCCATGGCCGAGTAGCTAAAGTAGCAGATTTGAGGATTATAGGCTAGGGTTCGAATCCCGCTTCGAATTTAAAGTTGTCAAAATTTCCTGAAAATTTGTGCATATCTCTATCTTGGCCTCTACAACACTTTGAAATCATTTTCGGATCGGTAAATATTTTCTGAAGCTATTAGTAATAGTGATTTTAAGTTTTGTAAAATCTAACCTTACTATACAACCACAGCAATTATTTACTGACCCAAAAATGATTGATAAGTTTCTTAGTAGCCATCGGTGGTGATAGTTGAGAATGGGCACTTGAGGACGGACATTTGAGGATGGGAAATTTAAGGACGGCCATTTGTGAATGGAACATTTGAGGGAGAAACAATTTGAGGATGGATGCTATTTAGGGCCTAAAAAAACATATCCCAGCATTGTTCCTCAAATGTCCCATCCTCAAGTGTCCGTCCTCAAATAGCCATCCTCAAATGTTTCATACTCAAGTGCTCGTCCTCAACTGTCGCCACGCCAAGCCATCAGTGTTGGTTCTGTTAACAGTTTCAACGCTGAAACTGTTATGTTTCTGTAATATAAAAGTTTCGAATTCACAGTTTGAATCTGTTATGAAACTGTGACAATACATTCCCACTTGAATTCAATATAATGACCCCTCCCTTGGGATGTCGTTATATCAAGGTTTGACTCTAATATAAACTTTATTCAATCTTCTAATTTTCTACGATCATTTTCCGAAACACTATTCGAAATGGGGTATTCTTTTATTTTTCGTTTTTGTAAAAAATTATGACATCTTTTCACCGCCATTCTTGCCAAAAATATGGTCACTTGAATCGTCGTGATGATGGACAACCCTAAAAAGAAACCAAATTGACCACCAATTTGGGACATTAGACCAGGAATGGTTGATGTCATGACTTCTTGTAGGTACTCGTACTAAAAAAGAGCATGATTTTGAATTTACAAAAAAAGAAGAGTATACTTGAAGATCATAATAAGAAATCTCTAGATCGAAAGAATATCCGTCGAATGGCGTAAGAGAATTGCTTGGTTGATTAATTGTGCTGTAGTCCCATCGGCTGCAGCCGGGTATGCACTAAACCCAAAATTTTCATTTTTTTCACCAAAAATCATCATTTTATCACAAATTGTAATTTTTTGGGGGTTTTCAACTTAAAAATAGTCGTTTTTAAGCTTAACCCCTCCCAGAAAATGATAATTTTTGGTGAAAAAATTGAAAATTTAGGGGGTATTTAATCATAGGTTAGGGGGTATCTAATCATACTAATTATTATCAAAGCCTACATCATTGCTAGTATATCCAACTGTTCCCGAATGCACCAACTGTATTTTATCATAATAATCTTTGGCTATCACAATCGGCTCACATACAGGCATTCCAGCTGGAACTTCTTTAATTCTTTCCACATAAGGCGGATTTAAATATGGCACAGTACAATTATATGGTAAAATAATATTCAAAAATAGCCAGTTTTTAATAAAACATTCAGTATCTTTACCAAAAATCTAAATTAAAAAAAATTTGTTGATTTTATTTTCAGAGATCGCAATTAGGCTTCTTCTTGTGCTCCACTCCTCCTCTCCCATGGACTAAGGGGACCAAATTTTATGAGTTACCCCCTCCCCCCCCCCAGGGCGTAACTGGGATTTTCAAAATCTGCATTTTAAAGTTTTTAAAGATGAAACAAATTGATAAGTATTCTCGTACTATCTAAATAATTCCCACAGAGGCCATGAGTTCTGTATATCTGTGTCGTGGGAGGCCCATGAGTTCTGTATATCTATGACGCGCTAACCACTACACCATCACCACATGGTGTAGTGGTAAGGTGAAGAAAATTGACCACATGGTGTAGTGGTTAGCGCGTTAGATTAGCGACCAGAAGGTCGAGGGTTCGATTCCCGGGTGCGTCATTTTGTTTTTGCCTAATTTTTTGACTATCAATTTCAAAATCAAATATCTCGCCACTGTTAAATAATTTTTATATACGGTTTTTTGCATGTGTTAATGGGACTAAAGCTCTGTATTTTCATACAAAATTAAATTTCTAACATTTTGTTAAGGTGAAGAAAATCGACTTTGAAAACTTCAAAGTAATTGTTGACAATGTTAGGATCAATGGATTTCGAAAATTTTGATCAACACTTATTCGGCCATTGTTCAGCTACAATTTAAAAAAGACCGCATAGAAATTCGTTAGAGGGGGTGTGAGAATGACTAAAAACATTGATGTTGCAGACCAAAATGAACGCTCGTATTCTTTATGTATGTTTTAGAAGCTTCTGCAGCTCTGCTTGTTTTGTGTGAAAGCGTGAATTATCGTTTTTGTTTTATCAAAACTTTTTTGGTGTGCTAAATCTCCCCCCCCCCCCCTCCGAGTTTTTTGGAACTTGGCCTCAAAGTTTTGGCTAATCTCAAAAAATCGTTCGGGTTTTTTGAGACTAGCAAAAGCTTAAAAAACTAGAAAAAATCGATTTTTTGAGATTAGTCAAAACTTTGAGGCCAATTTTCGAAAAAACTAAAACTTTTTCGAAATGTAGATGTCTCTCTCAATACCAAATTTTCCAAGGAATCTTTTACGCGCGACAAAATTTTGGCTTTTCGGAAAATTGACTTTGTCTATTCTAGTGTTTTTTGATCCTACAGCCAAGGGGTGAGGTTAAAAAATTTTTCAACAAAAAATTATATCAAACTCATGAGCCCTTTTCTGTTCGTACCTTAGTTGTACAATCCCTCGATGGCATCAAATCAATATACCGTGCTGTAAAATGCATGCGATTGAATTGAAAAGGGTATAAATAATATCTAGGGAAGTCTGTAACATAATCAAAGTTATCGGATACATAAACGATTATTTGGGCCTAAAACAAAAGTTGATCCTGATTCAGGGGTTTAAAATTTATACTTGCGTATAATTATATTCAGGCGAGGTGATACTTGATGGAGCTTTTATGTAGATTGATAGGCGACCGATGTCATCAGCATCTGTCTAAAAATGTATGGCTAATTAATTTAAAAAAGCATTTTAAGGACTTTGGAACAGCCTAATATATAGACTAGGTATAAGCTAAACATGCCTGGTTGACATTTCTTCTAGTTTGATAGCATATGCCTCTTCTGGGGACTACTTGTCTTTTGAACAAGTCTTTACAGCAATCCTTGTTGCCTCCCAGTACACAATTGCTGAACAAATCTTCACATTTATAACCATATTTTGCCTAAATTTTTTTATGTCCCAAAACGGAAGGGTTTTGGGGGGGGGGATGGGTGATCTTCAAACTTTGAGGTCGCCATTTTTACGATTTTTTCAAAAATAAAAAAATAAGGGGGATCTTATACTTAACTTACACTTTTTCGCTTCTAAGCAGGAGGAAAAAGGTGCAGGCAAGGGTTAAAATAAAATAAAAATTTCGCCAATCGACTCATCTCTTCGAGCACTTCAAAACAAGTACCATGTCATGTGTTTTAGGGGTTTGCCCCATGGCCTCGGCCTTCACTCATAGAGCGAGGGTCCGATCCCGCGCTCAAAAGTTCTTTTATTGATTACAGCTTGCTCTACACGATCTCGTACTGCGACTGCGAGTACCATTTTGTTTCTGATGCTTATCTGGATCAAGGCGTAACATACCTTCTGCCTGGCAGAGGCATTCCAGCAAAAGGGTTTTAGGGGTTTGCCATGGGGCAAACCTCTAAAACCCATATCATGGTTTTAGCATGGTTGTACTCAAAAGATGCATATTGGTCTGTATCATCTGCATCATTGACAGCAATTGGTGTCTGAGCCATCGAGGCCATAAATTATCCAAATTGGGCCAATAGCAAAGCCATTGGATGTTGAAATCCTGCCCCCGTTTTTTATATTTTGTTGTCAAAATTCATGAAAATTTTTACATATCCACATTTTTATGTGGGGAATACGATGGCGCTATTAATATGAATAGCGCCATCTATGAAAACTTGTAGAAAACTAGAAAAATCGAAAAATCTCTTTCTTTAAAGATTTTTCGATTTGTGTCACTGTCCTATCTTATTGAATACCCAGGTTCTTGGATACCATATCTCTTTTTTCTCTCTGACCTTACATGTATAGTATCAAAAAAGCCTTGACGATCATATCCTTGTGACCATATCTCATAGAGCCGTTGAAGATACTCTAAATAAGTATAGTTCCAGGTAGACAGCTCATTCATATTTTCGAGGCCACTTCCGGCTAGCCAAAATTCGATTAGATCAGTCGCTTGAGGGATTGATATATTGGGTAGCATGTGTTGGATGTTCTTGTAAAGTAAGGTGAAATTGAAAGAGTCTCCACAAAAACCCGTCTAACAATACCGGCCCTTAAGATCTCACAACTGGATCTTAACCTTTTTCTTTCTTATAATTACGATGAATAGGGAATTTTTTACCGGGTGTCCACAAATGGTACTTTTTGTGATTTTTACATGAATTTGGGGCCCGAAAATTTTTTAATTAAAAAATGTCCCCTATATGGGTGATTTTATGCGGAGAATAGATCGCGCGCATTCCCAAACCCTGGAAATGAATCCCTGACCCTGATTCAGGGTAAAATTGTGTTTTTGAAGCCATTTTTGCGTCAAAAACCAAATTTTTTCCTTGGAAATGTATATATTCTGCATGTTCTAGAGACTGTGAAAAATTTGCATAATTCACCCTACCAATCTTATAGTAGTCGATGTGGCTGTAGGCCCTTGAATATACTCTATAATAACCATTATCACCATAAAAGTCCCTCCAGTAATACAAATCAACACCACTATCCACCAAAATATCCTCTGCTTTATATTCTTACTATTCAGCGCCTGGCTCATTCCGTGAATCTCGCCGGTAAATGGAGGAAAATCATGTTTGTGGCACTCGCACACCCAATCAAATTTTCGGGGCAAGGCCATAAATACACGTTCCAGATTAACATCACTTATCTTCGGCATATGCTCATAAAATTTTTTATAAGCTTGACATAATATAAAGGTTCGAAAAAGGCGCAAAAGATGTATAGAATCTAAGAGAGTTTGTAACAATGAGGTGAGGAATGAGACATTCAATGTTTGCTTATCCTGAGGTTTAAAGATGATGTATGAATGATTGATAAAGTGGCATAGTCCACACTGATTTATTCAAGTATCGATTACATATGTCTCAGTACTAGGCGAACATGTATGCTGAATACCATAGGTCGGCAAGGGGGGAGCCCCCCCCCCCCCCTGAACCACGCACACACGGATCCAAAATTGAGGGGGACCACGCACTCATGGGCCCAAAATTGAGGAGTGATCACATATAGACCCCGCCGAACATATGAGGTGGTCCATAAAAATTGGATGCAGAAGACTCGAAAAAATATTGATTAATTCCAGATAGTATAGCTTCTACTACATTTTTAACGTGGTCTGGAAAAAATCTATGACCATCAAGTACCGTCCCTTTCCTTGTAAGTTTAAAGTTTGCTTCCTTTTTTATTGCCGATACTGTATGTTTGCAGGAAAATTGCATTTTCTCGAGTAAACTGTTCTCTTTTGACCTAATGCTTTTTTGACCTAGAGAATTGGAATTTCTACATTCTATAAAAATGATGTGACCAAAACATCGGTAAAAGTGATGTGACTAAATATGTAAATTTAACTCTTCCTTTATTCATTTGCTAATTTAATTTGGATATAAAGGAAAAACTGGTAGAAAAACATCAAATAGAATTTGAAAAGCTCTTTGAAAGCCTTTATAAAAGCTCAAAATAGACAAACTTTTTTTTGCACAGCCGAATGACTCTTCCTTATTCGCCTCCTACTGATTTTGAGATAAAATAGTCATAAAAAATACACAAAAGTTGCACCCTTTTTGTTTCTTTTAAAAATTTTTTCCACTTTTCTAAAAATGAATATAAGATCCCTTCAGGCATAGGTTCTCTGTGAAATTGGCTGAATGGAAAAATTTTGAGACCGAAGAAGATGCGAGAGTTTCCAAGAATGGATTGACAGTAAACCGCAGGGGTTTCGGGTGAAAAGAATTGCATCTTTACCAGATCGATGAGTGTTGACGCAGAAATATGAAGGAGACTATTTTCCTGATAATTAGTTTATTTCTGATTTATTTACTGTTTTTCCTTCATTCTGTTTAACGTTTTTCTCGGGAGCATGTCTTTCGGATACCAGCATAAAATTACAGGGTGCGATAAAAGTTCTGTCGTGCAAATAATTGACGAAAAAACGGTAAAATCAAAATAATCATGAACCAAAACTAGATTTATTTTAAAGAACAATTAACAAAGAACATTTTTCTTTTAACAAGTTTTCAAACAGACTTCCTTTTGCCTCAATACAGGCTTTGAGAAGTTTTGGAAAGTTGTCTATGATGCAGGAGCATTGTTCTGGCGTAATCTCATCCCAAGACTTCACCAATGCACGTTTCAGGGCCCCGACTGTTACGTAATTTTTAGTAGAGACCTTCTTCTCCAAGATAGATCATACATTATAGTCCATAGGGTTCAAATCACATGATTTTGAGGGCCAAATCTCCTTATCCCATACATCAGGAAACAGCCTTTTGCAAAGTTGGATTGTTGAATTAGCCGAATGTGAAATAGCCCAGTCTTGTTGCAGCGTCCATGGTCGATTTCCAAAGTGATTTCGAGCCCAGGGATCTAGTACTTCACGAATTATGTGTTTTTGGTAATAGGCAGCGTTGATTTTCACTCCCTTCTCGACAAAAACCAAAGGAGTCTTGCCCGTAGCAGTGATTCCGGCCCATACCATGATTCCCTTGTGAAATTGCTTTCTAGCTGCTACCAGACGTCCTTAAATGGGTAAAGTAACTCAATTGTCACCTACCCATCCTGTTTCTAGCGATAACTCGGTTATTCTGACTGTTAATCTTTCGCTGGACTGTCCAAAATTTCTCATCGGTGAATACAACCTGCCGATGCCTGCCATTTCCAAAACTTCTCAAAGCCTGTATTGAGGCAAAAGGAAGTCTGTTTGAAAACTTGTTAAAAGAAAAATGTTCTTTATTAATTGTTTTTTAAAATAAATCTAGTTTTGGTTCATGATTATTTTGATTTTACCGTTTTTTCGTCAATTATTTGCACGACAGAACTTTTATCGCACCCTGTATTCATATCGTTTTTAAAAACAAAAAATCTGTTAACAAATTCATTTAGATGTTCATTAAAAAGGATTCGTGCAAGTATTTTCACGCTTCGGTAATGCGCGCAATTAATTCCCNATTTATTTACTGTTTTTCCTTCATTCTGTTTAACGTTTTTCTCGGGAGCATGTCTTTCGGATACCAGCATAAAATTATTCATATCGTTTTTAAAAACAAAAAATCTGTTAACAAATTCATTTAGATGTTCATTAAAAAGGATTCGTGCAAGTATTTTCACGCTTCGGTAATGCGCGCAATTAATTCCCCGCCTAGAGAAACTTCTAGACAGCCGATTTTCCGGAATTATTTCATTTTCACTTCAATACGCTCACTTCTTCCCTGGATCAGGGTCAGAGAAGCGTTTTCACGCTTCGGGAATGCGCGCAATCGATTTCTTGCATAAAATTACCCCTATAGGAGTTGTTTTTAGAAAAAATTTCCGGTCCAAAATTCATGCAAAAAGTCTTATTACATTTGGAACAACCCAATATATTATTCTAATTGTTTAATTTGTGCAAAAATTCGAAGAATCGATACCATTGCATTCAAGCATAGAAATGACACAACCAGATCAGACTGTAGCTATTTATGGGACTAGATGAAACGGGTTAACACGCCTGATTAGGGTTGATGAAACGGGTTAGGCCTTTTTGACCCCCATGATGATTTTTCAGGGTAAGTGATGTTCTACAAAGTTGTTCCTTATAAAATTTTTTGAAAAGACCTATTGTTGAAGTGTTTTGAATTTCAAGAAAAAAAGATATAGCCATTTTATGCAAAATTTTCAGTGTTTTGGTCCCACTGGCCGATTCAACCCTTTCCTGCGGTCAAAAGCAAAAAATTCCCTCAGATTAGAGTTCTCCATGTCGAAAAACCACTGAGTATAAAAATGTCCATTTTGATGAACTTTTTGAAAATCGGATTTTTCAGTATTCATGTATATTCATATTCGTTTTTCTAATACAAATATGTATTCGTTTAAACGTTTTATTTTGAATATGTATTTGTATTCATTCTCAGTATTTGTATTCGGAAAAACCCTGGTACAGGAGGTATATGTACCTCCCTCTCCCGAGGGCCAAACATAGTTAAAAAATCCAAAGGGTCCCCCTTATGTTTTGGACTAAAAAATGTCGACAACTAGGATCGGGATCTTGTACCTCCATAAAAAAATCCTGGGTACGGCACTGAGTATGTCACTATCGTCCGAATATACAGCAAAACAAAACTGTTTTAATATAGTAAGATAAATTTTATGAAGACGGCAAAACTTGTTTTTTATGTTAAGTCAAAGTACATACATTGTGCGCCTATTCATGTATTTCATTTACTTTAGCATTAACTGTGCGAATTTCTCACATTTCTTATGCTAGTAAAGTTAAGTTTACCTATCTCAGTTTTTTTCTTGTGTATAATTATTAATATAATACTTAAGTCACCAGGTTTGTGCTACGCATTTCTCACCCGAGATACATTTCTTTTTATGGCGATCCTGATGTTTGAAATTATACTAGAATCACTTCAAAAGTTATTGGGTAGGACTTCCACATCACACATGCACAAGCTCTCTTTTACTAAAGTCTTCTAGTAGTATCCGGTGAAAAATTCAAAAATATGTAGTATTGGTCGCTGCAAAACGGTGGCAAAAAATATGTCGTATTGATGAAGTGACGGCTAATACGACATATTTTTGGATAAAAATTGTCATAAGGGCCATAAAAAGTATAGAATTATTCCACATAATTTTTACTATATAATTTTATCAATTTAAAAAAATATATAGTATTTGAAAAAATTTTCTTAAAGGGAGGAGGGTAAAATTACGGTACGTCGGTAGCAAAATTTTTTTCGCATAGTGGAATCACCACATACCCCCTATTTTTGATGCGAAAAACACGAAAACCTGCACCAATCGATTCTTCATGGCCAAAAATAGTATACATATAGGAATTAGGCGTTTTTAGATGAAAAAATGAGATCAAAACGCGATTTTTCTAAAACCGAGACCCCCAAAATTGGCCTAAAATTCAATCTGATCACTATTGAAGCGACTAGGAATTTTTTTAACGCGATTTTCGTGTTTTTCGCATCAAAAATAGGGGGTATGTGGTGATTCCACTATGCGAAAAAAATTTTCGCTACCGACGTACCGTAATTTTACTCCCCTTTAATAAAAAATATATAGTATTTACAGTCATGGATATAAGTATGGAATATTGTATAAATTTTGTTTTGCTTTATATCTCCTTCTCAGAAGGCTTTTTCGACGCTGTTTTTCAGTATTATAGATTCAGCTATGGGGAATCACGTCCTCACCTTGCTTTTTTTGTGAATCTCAAGTTTTCGTGTCAATACACAGCTTTCAAATTGATGATTTTAAAGCCTCTATGTTCCCGGGGTCTACGCNGCTTTATATCTCCTTCTCAGAAGGCTTTTTCGACGCTGTTTTTCAGTATTATAGATTCAGCTATGGGGAATCACGTCTTCACCTTGCTTTTTGTGAATCTCAAGTTTTCGTGTCAATACACAGCTTTCAAATTGATGATTTTAAAGCCTCTATGTTCCCGGGGTCTACGCCCAAAAATAACGACAGGATCTTATTTTTCAGCTAAAAATACCCTAGAACAGCAAAAGAAACAAAGGAAAGGCCTTTCCTGTGATTTGGAGGGGGTATGAAAAAAGGCTGTAAAATCATCAATTTGAAAGCTGTGTATTGACACGAAAACTTGAGATTCACAAAAAGCAAGGTGAGGATGTGATTCGTCATAGCTGAATCTATAATACTGAAAAAAACTGCGTCGAAAAAGTCTTCTGGGAAGGAGATATAACGCAAAAACAAAATTTATACAATATTCCATACTTTTGCCATGGCTGTAATTAAATTATCTTTTAAAAATATTTAGTATTGAAAATTGTGATGAAAGACCTTGTGCATATATGTTCCACATCATCATCTTATCTGCATTCTGATCATACATTTACAAGGGGGCTGGATAATTTTATCTAATGCGTCATAGTTTTCTAATTATGTGTCGTCAATGTTTCAATTTGGCGACTTTTTTTTGGCCGACGTCAACATAACGCAAAATTTTCAAACGCCGAAAAATTTTGCGTTATAGTCGACCCCCTTGCGTAATGTATATATATATGTCATCTTTGGATAAAAATCATAAGGGGGACCATTATATTTTTTCGTGAAGGGGGCGTGCGTCATGATTTTCAAAAATTCGTGCGTTATCCCTCCGGATCATCCGGGGGGGGGATTGTAAATGTATGATTCTGATCAACTTTAGTAAAGAAACCTTTCTTTTGCTTTACTTCCTTTCTTTTTCTTTATTTCCAAGTATTTAATTTTTATTCAATTTATTCAATTCAATTAATTTATGACCACGAAGCCTTTCATATCCATTTCAATTTGTTTATCCTAAATCACTTGATTTTCATGTATATTTTGAACTCTATGTGATGTGTCTTGCTGTTAGTAGGAATTTTACGCAGTTTTCTAAAAATTTTTGTATTATATTCCTATTTGTTTAATAAAGTGCTTATTTGCGTTTAATGAAGTCATCTTTTTTGGAAGCTATTTGGCTATTCATGAGGCTAATTGAAGGCTGTTTAGAGATTTATAGCTAAGCTTTTAATGTTTCATCAATCGTGCCGATAATTAAATTCGGCGACCCTACATCTCACTACAACTCGGCCAAAATATAACTCGCTCCAACTATAACTCGGCCAAAACACAACTCGCCCAAAATACTTCTCGCTTATACCAATCGACTCTACTCTATGAGAGGAGTATTTTGGCCGAGTTGTAGTTTGGGCGAGTTGTGTTTTGGCCGAGTTGTAGTTGGGGCGAGTTGTATTTTGGCCGAGATGTAGTTTGGGCAAGTTGTATTTTGGCCGAGTTGTGGTTTGGGCGAGATGTTGTTTGGCCGAGCTGATTGTGGGTAAGATGTAGGGCCGTCTTAAATTCAATTGAATCAGGCAACGTCGTCTGATTTAATTTGAATTATTTATTCAAACGATTTATCGACGATTATAAAATTTAAGCTTGATGGCGCTACTCGGGAATACCGCTCGAAAGTGACGCTCGGGAGTGTTGTTCGGGAGCTCCGCTTGGGATTGACGCTCGAGCACTGCTCAGAAGCGCCATAGGCTCACGATATCCAGTTTATTAGCAATAAAGTCCGTTTCAACAAGTGGCGTAACCAGACCTCCTCCCAGTGATGCAAGGACCTCCCAAACATTTTTGCTAGTAACTTTACTTCTGGGCTACAAATTTTTCAATAACTGCCTTTGACAAAAATTCCCGTAACCGAGTCAAAAATGCCGATCTTTGTATAAAAACCCGGTAATGAAATCAGGGTATGCCTCAAAGATTTGAGTATAACTTTTTATTGAAGCGAAAACTTTCTAGAGGTGTTTCGATAAAAGTTGTAGGACAGATTCTCACCTTTCAAATGAGTGGTCAACCATCTCTCAAAACAATTCCTACGAGGAGATATGCTCAAAATACTAAAAAGATATTTTTCTAAAAAGGTATCTGCAAAGATGGGACTCTAGACCCACCTAAAGTGAGTTTTTTCAAAAATTTTTTGCAGCATCGTGTTCAGCGCAAAAAAACTGCACCAAAACGTTTGGCGCGCTTGACAATTTGAGTGTTAACAACTTTTTTGATTCGATAAAAACAAAAATTCTAACATTTTCTGAGGGTCGAACAATCTCCAAGTTGCCATTGCCTTTTACGCAACTTGCTCCTGATGAGTTTTTCCTTGGCAGGGAATGTTCTAGAGCTTTCAATTTTTCAGATTCTCAGTTGAATCTTATTTTCTTTAGGCCTAACCTAAAGGCCATTTCAAATTTTGTCTCATCTTTTTCGAACTTGATCTTTAAAATTACATTTTCTTTATTTCAAAAGCCCTTCAACCGGAAGATTTGAAAATTTATGCTGATTTTTCAAGTCTACTTATTTCTTTTTTAAGTTTTTTCGGGTGGCCTCTTCTTTCAGCTTTGTTGACATTCTTTTTGAGAGTCTCATCTTTAGGCATATTTTCTTACTCATTTACTAGTCCTTTGGTTTGCTTATTTGTTCCGTGAAACTGAGCTGAGCGGCAAAGATTTGGTGGGTCCTCACGGATCAAGATTTCATGCACGTGAGGCCAAATTTGGAGTCAGCTTTCATTTTTTATGAGAATATTTAAGATGGAGATGGAAAGTTTATTTGAATCTTCAATTTTTGTCTTTGAATGTCTCATCTCTATGCTAGAGAATTTCATATCAAAATTTTTACAAAAATCGTTTTAGATTACGTGTCGTTGTTTTAGAACGCAAACCAAAGTTTTTTGTAGATTCTAGACCTATTACTACATCTCTAGTGACGATTTAAAAGTCTAAAATAGAGTTGTAGTGCAAATTTGACCATTTTTATTCCATTTTTTACACTAAAGGTGTTGAGTCGGTTTTAGCACTTTTACGCATTTTTTTCAAACTTTGTGGTAGCTTTAAGAAAACCTCTAGAATAAAATTTGATACTACACCTATGACAGATATTTTGGCATCAAAATTATTTTATTTGAATAAATTTTGAAAACTTTATGAAAGTTCCTACTTACGCTCATAGGCGTAGCCAGGATTTTCTGACAGGGGGGGGGCTAATCGAGTAAAATGACCAAAAATGTTGAAAAATCATAAGGTAGCTACCTGTTGTTTTTTATTTTTCCTTAAAATTTTTGGCGACAAGGGGGGGGGGCTAAAGCCCTCCCCTTGGCTACGCCTATGCTTACGCTAATTAAAGAATTCTTCATCCCGCCTTTTAAACTCTCTTCTTATATCATAATTTTCTGGTCTTTTCTTTCGGCTTTTCTAAGGTGGTTTTTTCTGTCACTTACGCATTGAAATCCTTTGTTGCTAAATATTTATTGGGATTATAGGATTAATACTGATGTATCGAATAACTTGTATTAATTTTGTATAAATTAATACAGGGTGTCTCACAAAAAGCCGGATAATTTTTTATTTCGCGTTTTCTCGGCTTTCCGAAAAGATTTTTCGATGATCCTTTTTCTGCATATAGCTCGCCTCCCCTAGTTTCTTTTCCGGATGTTTTTAGTAAAAAATTTCGAATTTTATATACTTGAAATTTGCGATTTTTGACCAAGGTTACCGATAAATTTCTTAAAAAGCTACTTTTTTTAAGGCAACATGAAAGATTTTCGACAAAAAATCGCAAATTTCAAGTACGTAAAATTCGAAATTTTTTTGCTAAAAATATCCGGAAAAGAAACTAGAGGGATGAGCTATATACAGAAAAAAAGATCATCGAAAAATCTTGTTGGGAAGCCGAGAAATGTGAAATAAAAAAGTGTCCAGTTTTTTGTGAAACACCCTGTAGTGGTCACAAAAAATTGTCTTGATGTATAAAGTTATAAAGGCATTGAATAATTGAGAAGAAAATTATGTAAATTCAGTCATATTTCATGAGATAAATTTTTGTGGGGGCTCATCTAATCCAGAAAAATGTACGTACTTTTTAGTGTTAAAATTTTTTAGCGATTTTTATTTTTAAACACATGTAAACCAACTTTTTCTAGCAGTCTCTCTTTCCCCAACCACATCCAATATTGTGTGCCAAGATTGATTTAAAAGTTTGATTACATTTACGTTAAGTCTCATCGTTACAATAATTATGTAAATCTTTTACACTGACATTGATTTTTTTACATTTATTTACATTCATTCTTAATCTCACTCGTACACTCTGTACGAATGCAGAGTCCAATTTGATGTAAATATTTGTATCCAAATTGAATTTTTTACAATAGATTTCAAAAATTTACTATTTTTATCTCAAAAGAAGTCTATTTTCCATTAACCCTAAAAACACGGATGGGGTCTGTGAAAAACGTAAAAAATTCATATCTTGGTGCAATTGACGAATTTTTGATGTGGCCTTTTTTAGGTTAGGTCATGGGTCTTAGTGCATCTTTTTCACATGTTTTCGTTTCAATGCACACGTGGCTTCTATTTTTTTCGATAATTCATTTTTGACTTTTTTTGAAAAAGTGCGTAACTTTTTATTTTGGTGAATTACCATTACAACCAAGCTTGGAAAAATAGTAGGAACTCTAAACTACAGCATAGAAAAAGCTGCATCAAAACAGACAACACAATAGAAAAGTTATGAATTTTTCAATGTTCAAAAAATTGCTTGCCGATAGAGGTTTAAAAAATCATTTGTTATAAAATTTAATATTTATTTTTTTAAGTTGCCTGGAAACCAATGTAAATAGCGTTTCGCACTCTATTCTTCCGAAAAAATTCCATTTAGGGATAAAAAATGATTTTTTACGAATACACGTAATCTTCCATGAAAACGTGATTTTTGAATTTGTTTATTTCATTGTCTTTTTAATGCAGTTTTTTGCATGTTGTAGTCTAGCGTCTACTATTTTTCCAAGCTTGGCTATAATTGTAATTTGCCAAAATAAAAAAGTTATGGCACTTTTTTTGAAAAAAGTTAAAAATCGAATTATTGGGAAAAAATAGAAGCCGCGGTGTACCGAACGAAAACATGTGGAAAAGATGCACTAAGGCCTATGACCTAACCTAAAAAAGATCGCATAAAAAATTCGTTGATTTCGCCGAGATACAAATTTTTTACGTTTTCACAGACTCCAGCAGTGTTTTGATAGTTAAACTCTGTTCCATGGCGAGATTCGAAAAACTGGGCGCGCATGGTCTAATGTTTTTCCATCATATCTTCCATGACATTATGAAGATCTGTGTCACGCTTACTTCTATCCGAATTACTACTTCTTTTTTGTTTTTTGCGCGCGTTCGATCCAACCAGGATCAGAATTTTTATTTTAGCNGATCTGTGTCACGCTTACTTCTATCCGAATTACTACTTCTTTTTTGTTTTTTGCGCGCGTTCGATCCAACCAGGATCAGAATTTTTATTTTAGCGAATCATAAAAAGTTGTAAAAGCAAACTTTTTTTTAAATATCATGAAAATATAGTTTCTTGAGAAAAAATTTTCTACACATATATCGCTGGTTTAATTCCGTCTGAGCCGAATTGTTTTTGCATCATTTAGTAAGTTGGAAAATTAGGTGATTTTTATTACTGGAGGGGGTTCCTATGAGAGGGACACGAATTTGATGTTATTTTTTGTTTCTAAAAACAGCGTAGATCAAACAAAAAAATTGAATATGCACCATTTTTGGAACCCGCAACAATTTTTCAACAAAAATAACGTCAAATTCGTGTTCCCCTCATAAAAACCCCCAGTACCAAAAATCATCCAAATATACCACTTACTAAATGATGCAAAAACAATTCGACTCAGACGAGGAATGAACCAGCGACATACGGCGCAGAAAATTTTTCTCCAAAAATTAATTATAAAAAAATTTTTTATCTAATTAATTCGGTGTTTTGCTTTTAAAAATTGTAATGATTGGTATCATAAACATTTCGATCATGATGGGATCGAACTCGCGCCAATAACTTGAATGGACTTGTCCTAGCTAGGCCATGCTCGCCCTGCTTTTTGAGCATTGCCTTGAAACAGAGTTCAAGCTAACATTATTTCCTTATCTTATCTAGTCCAGTCTAAATTAAGCATACATCCGGATTTATGCTTAATTTGGATTTTTTTGCATATCTAGTAGTATCAAATTTACTTTATCGCATGTGTTTTTCATTTCCCTCAGGCATATTCTTAGACTGATCATGATGTTCTTCCTTACTGCCAGATTTACGTCAACTCTTTACTAGTGTGCATGCCCGAATAATTTAGTACTATTTATTTTTTGATTTCGTCATATNTGATGTTCTTCCTTACTGCCAGATTTACGTCAACTCTTTACTAGTGTGCATGCCCGAATAATTTAGTACTATTTATTTTTTGATTTCGTCATATGCCTCATAAGTTTTTCCAATATTTTTCAATAGAATAAATAATTTTTTGTAGCACTTATTCAGATGCGGAACTTGGGAGAAAGGCAAGAAAACTTCCTTCTATCAAACTATTGTTTTTTCAAAGCACTTATCTCGAAATCTAGAAAAATTTTAAAAGAACTACTCTCTTCTATCTTCCCCACCAGTTCAAAAAATTTTCCCTATCTCAAAATTTGAACAAAATTTGAACCTCACTTTTCCCGTTTTTTGTATCAAACTAAATTTTTGCTCACCAAAAAGCCTATTTACTTTTGTTCTAAAAAACGTTATCTCCATTCAACTTTTATGAGAAACTTGCAATTGACATGTCTAATTCACATCTGCGTCAGTAATCCGATTAGTTTTATTTACAAACTATTGTTAGGCGATGTGTCTTTGAATTTGATCTTTATTTTTTTTTAACTTCAACAGTGGTTTCACTTTTTTGAGGAATATTTACTTGATTAAATTTTAAACTTTTAAAGAAGTGAGCAAGAATCTTGAACTCGATTTTTGTTCCGTTCTTGATCTATACTTATTGTTTGTTCCGTTTCTTGATCTATACTTATTGTAATATGATACCTCAGTCTATATCCTATCTATGTCATTTATAAAAAAGTTCAAAATTCACATTAAACTTTATTTAAACATTCTGGATAATTTTTATGTTTGCAAAGATTATTCGTTGTCGTCATTTCCCCGATTTTTTCTATTAAAAAACATTTCTAAAAAATGCATCCTTCTAAGTTGGATGATCCTAGGGGTGGAAAAGGCTGTCCATGTACCGGGCCAGCTCACAAGAGTACGAAAAAATTAAAGTCCGGCCATGTTTCACCCTAGAGTTTCTTTCTGATTCGACTTTTTAGGCTTTCCGGTTTTAGCATGATCAATTTCGGTTTCGACTTTATCGGTTTTGACCATTCGGTTACGGCTATTCGGTATTCAAACGTTCGGTTTCAACTTCTTTCGGGTTTACATTATTTTTAGTTAGTATACATGCTTTTGGACATCCGTTTTTATCGGGTTTTTTTCTGCTCATCCAAATTTTATTAATGGGCATAAACCAAAAAAAATTCAGGGTGCGGCAGAATAAACCTGTCACATGAAAATGTTCATGATCACACATCGTTATAGGGATTTTTTTATTGAAGCCATAAAAACGAAAATNCCTTTTAGAAGTTTGACTAATATGATCTTAGACACTAGATTTATTACAGGATGGGGCAGAATAAACCTGTCACATGAAAATGTTCATGATCACACATCGTTATAGGGATTTTTTTATTGAAGCCATAAAAACGAAAATTATAAACAAAACTATTCAAAATGACCGCCTTTAGCTTCTACACAGGCTTTCAACCGCTTGAGAAAATTATCAACAATTTAATCTATCGGAAATCCTCAGTTTTTTGGCCAGCTTTCGTGAAGAGTTTTTTTTGGTCGTTGGATTCCGCTTGAGCATTCCTCGCATTCGTTGATGGTTTTTTGTGGTTCTTGCAGCCTTTTTGCACGGTCTTCATTGGCTCCGGTTTCTTCGAAGCACTTAATATCATTGATAACGGTAGATTTTGGAACATCAAGAAGCCTGGATATTTCTCGCATAGGAATTCCATTTTGGTACATTCTAATGATCGCGGGTCTTAATTCCTTCATTTTTAGCTAAAAATAGGGATATGATCGGATGAATCAAACTGAAAATTAATGGAATCGCATGTAAGAATGAACAAAATAATAGATAAAATGAACATTCTTAGGTGATCGGTTTATTCTGCCGCGCCCTATATTTTTTATGGTTATTTATAGATTAATTATTATGCAACATCAAAATGCTAATATGCATAGATGTTATTAAGACTCGTTTATCGTTTAATTTTTTAGTGTGCCAATTTTTCCTCATGGCCAGTCGAGTAACTACGTTGTCGCACTCTTTGCACGTATGAACCCCGGCATTGCCCAACAGCCGAAAAAAGCTTAGGATCCCCCCTTATATTTTTTCCTAAAATTTTTGAAAAATCAATGATCCTCCATTATGATTTTTCACCAAAATGTCTCATTTTTTCACCAAAATTTCTCATTTTTCCATCATAAATGTCCAAAATTTTCCATTTTTCAATAAAAATTGCAATTTTTGACAAAAAACTCATTTTTTAACAAAAATTTTACTCCCTCAAATGCAAAAGATGGTGTTTTCGAAAAAATTTCGCGCCTGCGTCGTTGTTTTTTGCTAAAAACATAAGGATTTCAGCAACAAATTTTTAAGAAAAAAAAAACAATGTAAAGGAGGATAAGGCGATTTTTCCGATTTTCGGAGAAAAATAACGAAAAAATCACCTTGGGGGGTCAAGGGGATTCCCCCTTAAAGTACGACTCCCCTGAAGGGAACTTATTACGCCACTACTCAAGGTAAAAATATTTTCTACTACTCAATTTTTTGTAGCAAAAAGGCTCAAAGACAAAAAGTTGCATATTCTGAAAAATTGAGATGGTTTTATATTTTTTGCAAAAGAAAATTATTTTGAGCTTAATTAATCTTTTGATCCGCCTAATTTCCATTTATCCAGTTACCAATAATAGGAATAATTTAGAATAATGCATAATTTATATTTTTTGCAAAAAATTTTCTGCCTGCTAGATAAAGATTGTTTCCGTGGTAAAGGCAAACAAGACCAAAGTCACAGAGCCTTAGTTTTTGAACCCCCCCCCCCCCCAATCAGTGTTGTGTCCTGATGCTCGAGAATCCAACTGTTACATGAATTTATTGTACCTTTACCAGGAATTTGAAACCTGTACCAACAGGCCAGTTTATTCTTCAAGCATTATTCTCTACGTTGCATATCTTGTACAGGGTTTAACAATGGTATTAAAGGCCACTAAAGGCTAAAGGCATAGTTTACCAGTAGGGGGGATATACTGGACCCTCAGGATGGATGGATGAATGGCCTTTCAGGGGGTAAATGATAAAATTTTCAAAAATTTATATGATGAATGAATTGGAAAGGGGTACACGAACCCTCATGATGGATGAATGACTATAAAGGCGGAAGGTCCGAGGATGAGTGGTGAGGGGGTACTGTACCCCTTTGGTAACCTATGGCTAAAGGTTATTAAAGGCATAATTACCTTTAATAGCCTTTAGTGGCCTTTAATACCATTGTTAAACCCTGTACAAGATATGGAGCGTAGAGATTAACGTTTAAAGAATAAACTGGCATGTTGGTACAGGTTTCAAATTCCTGATAAAGGTACAATAAATGCATGTAAAAGTTGGATCCTCAAGTACCAGGGCTCAACACTGCCACCAATTAACTGAAATCCTAACGCCACACTTGAATGCACTTTAATATTTTTTATTATTTTTTAAAATAATTCTCCATAAATCTGACGTTTGAGTTTTTGATATTGTCGTGCGATAAAGCTGTATAAACATTAGGCACAAGGAAAATTCATGATCTTCGTAGGTGGTAGCCTATTTTTTCCTCTCAATGAAAATTCTGTCGCTTACATGCATATATTATTCATCACATGATAACTCCAGGAATGTAAACTAGTATATTTTTACTTACAATGTATCTATAGTCTGCTTCACGTGAAGAATGCAAGAAAGGCATGTCCATAATATAGTGGAAACCACCTATCCGATCTGGAAAGTTAAGCAGCATTTTGAGGCCCGCATGTTCGATTTCCGGTAGGAAAACTTTTGATTTCCAAAAAAATGATTTTCAAGGAGCAATAAATTTCTGCTCACTGAAAAAAATTGCCGTAATTTATATATTCGGGAAATTCATGAAAAATGGAGCATTTTTTGTTTTTACAGTAAATTCTGAATCGTTACCGTTGTCGAGATAACAGCGTTTGAAGTTGGCGGTTTTTGGAATTGGTTTTGAATTTGAATTTCCCGCCAATACCCTGATTTTCAATTTTGGCTGGAAATTCAAATTCAAAACCAATTCCAAAAATCGCTAATTTCAAATGCGATTATCTCGACAACGGTAACGATTCAAAATTTACTGTAAAAACAAAAAATGCTCCATTTTTCATGAATTTTCCGAATATATATAAATTATGGCAAATTTCGCTAATCTAAAGAATTTTCAATTTTTGACCTCCTTCAGCACCACCATCTTCAAAGGCTCGAATAGACCTCGAGACACTGAAATTTTGAACTTTTTATTAATTAGTTTTGTTGAGCTAGTTGAGAGGTTTGATATATGCAAAAATTAGGAGATACTGGAATTCTCTTGCTGAGATAGACCATTTTTGTGAAAATTTGGGTGTTCCCACAGGCATAAAAATGTATAGGTATACTCCTTCAAACCTAACCAGAAAACTTTCCTGAAGTCCACCAACTATGGAAAGTGTATAGAAACGTAGTATAAAAATAAATGCTTTTTCTTAAAAAGTTTTACATTTTTCAACGTTTATGATTTTCGTAACTTTTTGGCCATCTCTAGTTCAACCCACTAGGTTGGGTTGGATCTGTAGGCCCATCGTTGCTTGACTTGCCAGATCGACAAACGGCTTTTTTATCCATAGCACTATTGAGCGCCAATTTTTTTGCACTCTTCTCATGAAACAAATTATACAATGAACGCAAATGTAGGACACAAATGTTAAAGTTCATAGTACGATGTCATGAAACACCTATCCAGTCACATTTTTAAATGTTTTGTACAGTTCACAATTCTAAAATTTTTTTAAATTCTATTCTTCTATTGTATTACGTATTATGCTTTTTGATTGTGAGAAATATCCGTCTCATATTTATTTAAGTTAAACACACGCATGAGCGGCTTTTTTATCCACAGGTTTATAGTGCGTCAACTTTTTTTCACTCTTCTCGTGAAACAGAATATACAATGAGCGCAACTGTAGACAGACCGTTATAAAGTCATAATGTGGTGCCAAGAAACACCTACTCAGTCACATTTTTAAACGTTTTGTACAGTTTACAGTTCTAAGTTTTTTTTTAATTCTATTCTTCTATTGTATTAAGTATTATGCTTTTTGAGTGTGGGAAATAAGCCGTCTCATATTTATTTAAGTTAAACACACGCATTCTTTTGTTCCGAGATTGTTTTAAGAGCTCACTTACACTTAAAGTCTCATAGTTTGACAAATAGAGGATGTGAATCTTTTTGTATCAAGTGGTGTTTGACTTTTGTAAACTTTGAAGTTTTTTGAAATTCTTTGACGTAAATTGAATTTTGACGTTGCGTGTCAGGTGGATTGTCTAGAAAAAAGAGAGGATAGGGGATCTATAAGTGCCATAGACATATTGGAAGTAGGGGTGTGCACCGGTCAGGCTGACCTGGTCTAAGCCGGCCTGACCTATGGGATCACTTTTTTTCTGGCCCGCAGCAGGCAGGTCTTATGGCTGGCCTTGCTTGGCCTAACAAAAATTGAGTGATTTGAGGACAGTCCAGACCAGCTGTAGCCAGCATGGATTCGGTCTTGTCACTGCACATTTCTAACCGGGGGAAAAGCTCCTGCCTACTACAGCGCTGAATCTAACTTAGGAAATAAAAAAAGTGGGTGCCCAGATACAATCTTTATAAATTTCAGATTACTATATAAGGTTTTTTTACTATATAAGGATTTGCAACATTTTCATTCATCCTTTGCAATATCATTTTAAAACACCACAACTCTGCTTTGAACTCCAATGACATTTCTTTTAAATTAGTATTCGATTTCAACAGACGTAAAAAATAATTTGAGACAGTTTTTTTTATCTTACATGTGTTTACATGTGGCTGATTTCATTTCCGTTTTAGTTTATGCAATCTCCAAAATTTTTCTTGCTCGAAAATTGCCTTTGTTTCTATAGCAGCAAGAAAAATGTTGTATAGAGATAAAAATTTCTCACCCACTAGTAAAAAGTTCAAAGATTGTAGGATTACACTTTATGTGCAGAAAATCAGGAAGAGATCGATCTTTGTTTATTTATTGGACGAATTGATTTTTTTTTAATTTGAAATTTTTCTACAGGATGAGGACAATTGCATAGGCAGAATTTTTTGGCGTGGCTACGCTTGAGGCTTTTTATTTGAGGACTTTTTCGGAGAGGACTTTTTTTGAAGGCAAGACAGGTGAGGCTGCAAATTTGAGGCTCGGAATTTGAGGATAAGCTTTTGAAGAATTTTTTAGGAATCTACATTTAAGGATCGTAATTTGAAGACAAGACTTTGAGGACTTGATTTTTTTAGGATGATACATTTGAGTCCCAGAAATTGAGGACAGTCTTTGAGGACTATACACTTGAGGACTCGATTTTTAGGACGCTAAATTTGAGGCTTTTATTCGGGTTTTTAATAATTTTACAATCTTATTGAAAAAATGGTTGAAATTTTTTTATTCGTTCTTTTTCTTTTCGTGCTATTAAATTATGGAACAATCTCCCTCGTGAAATACGCACCTCAAATTTAATAATATTTAGTAATCGTGTACGCGCTGTCTCTTCAGAAACGGTCATTAAGGAATCTCTTATTAGATTATAAATTTTTAACTAACTATCTCTCAAACCTTTAGTAATTATTTTCGTGTTTTCTCTTATTTTGCTTCATGTTGTAAGCTTGCCGAATTTCGGCCATGCATGAGGTAACTAGTCTATTGTATTTATATAATGGATGAATAAATAATAATAATTAAAAGCCTCAAATGTAGCGTCCTAAAAAAATCGAGTCCTCAAGTATATAGTTCTCAAAGAATGGACCTTTCCTCAAATTACGGGCCTTTTGGCTTTAAATTAAATTCCTCAAATTTTTAGCCCTCTCCGAAAAAGTCCTCAAATAAAAAGTCTCAAGTGTGGCCACGCCGATTTTGGGGGGATGGTCATTTTTGGGTGACTCCAGGGGTCAAAATCGGGGCCAGAAGATTGGAACCGGCCATTGGTGATCCGTTGCCGGCCTGAGTTTAACACCGATCCTATCCCCCTTCCCAGAGATTGCTCCAGGTCGCCTGAGATTGTCCCAGGATCATTCTCCCTAAGATTGACCCAGGACCTCCCCCCAAAATGGATTACCTAGCGCGCGATAAAAATTCCCCTTGGTTCCTTAAGGCAATTTTTTCAAAATTTTGACCAAATTACCTTAGGGACAAAGGCCTCTAGTGCGAGGCCTCTTCACGCTAGCGCGCGAGCCTATTTTTTACCAGCGCGCAACCTCCCTCAAATTGGATAGAGTTTGGAAGAGGCTTGTACACACGTTCCCTCCCCCCGAGATTGCCTCAAAACAACCTCCTTACCCCTTCCAAAAATGCCAATTTTCTAATTTGTTTACATTACCAATTTTTTAATCAAAAGGTCATATTTATTTGAAAAATTGAATATATGATAAATGAAAATATGATTGCTCGAAAATTTCATGCGTGTATATTTGTGAATTATTTATTTATCACATGCATAGTATATGGCCTCATTGTAAAAAATTTAGTGTTCTATTTTTCTCTATTTTCATTATGTCTTCCTCTATAACGGTGACAGATGAAGATAAGTGGCTTGAAAAGATGAAATTGTCTTTAAACGACACCGATTTTCTTTTTACTGCAAGACAAGATCCAGATGAGGCGTTTAAAATGTGGATAGCAATGTTGGTTATAACTTCAGCGATTATGGGTATGTTCAAAAAAAAGAAAAAATTAGAGAGCATAGATAAAAATGGGGGTACTAATGAACATTAGGTGTCGCACTTAACGTGATTTTTTTCAAAAAAAAATTTAACTTTTTTTCTTTGGAAATGACCTCTCTAGGGGTAAATTTATGCGAGAAATCGATTGCTCACATTTCCGAACCTTGAAAATGCTTCCCTGATCCCGATTCAGGATATTGTATTGAAGCAAAAATGGAAAAGTTCGAATTTTGATCATTTAGCTTCAATACAATATCCTGAATCGAGGTCAGGGAAGTATTTTCAAGGTTTGAAAATGTACGCAATCCATTTCCCGCATAAAGTTACCCCTAGAGAGGTTATTTCCAAAGAAAAAAAGTTAAAATTTTTTTTTGAAAAAAAAATTCACGTTAAGTGCAACATACAGTTGTGTGAAAAAGTAATGCAACACTACCTAGACAGTGTTGCATTACTTTTTCACACAACTGTATAATGTTCACTAGTACTAAAATGGGTTTTAATTTTAGGTTTAATGACAAATTTTTTCGTGTTATTGCTCAGTATGTTTCATATAAAAGGTGACTATCGACATTATATTGCCAATTTGGCTTTAGTCGATATTTTATGTGGTAAGCATTGAAATTTTGGTAATCCCACCTTTACCTAAAAACACCACACCCCTTCCCCCTCCAAATACATTTCTACATGAAAGGGCGTAGCTAGGTCCAATTTTTTGGGATTCATTTTTTTAAATTTTGATAAAAAGATAATTTCATTTTTATTAGAAAAAAAATCGCATTTTTGAGCGAAATTTTGACGATTTTTGATAAAATGGCATTTTAGTGAAAAAAAAAGTGAAAAATTGAAAAAAATGAACTATTTTGTTGAAAGATATGAAATTTTGGTGAAAAATCAAATTTTGAGTAAAAACATTCCCCCCCCCCCTAGAAGGGTCATTTCCAGAAAAAAACTTGCGAAAAAATTTTTACGTGGTGGCCCCCCTATTGTGTAATAGCTCCCGAATTTCGACTTTGATGTTTCGGATTTCAAAAAACCGAAATTTCAATAAATCGAAGCGAAGATTTAAAAAATCTTAAGAGTCTCCCTATATTTTTGCCAAAATTTTGAAAATCGCAAAAATCCCGTTTTTGTCAATTCCTGTAATCCCAAGAAATTGCGAAAACTCAAAAAATTGTCGATTTCTATGGTTTTAGCGTTGCTGTTTGCATTTATGGGCTATATAAATTTGAATGGTCGCTATGCTAGAAAATATATTGATAGACGAGTTATGACTTATTCAGCTTTTGCCTTTTATGGATCATTTGGCGTAATGATATGCGCTTTAGTACCGGTATCGCTAAGTCGAGTAGTTGCTGCTTCAAAACCAAAGTCTTATGATAAAGTAAGAATTTTTATAATAAACGTCTGAGCAATGAACTTGTTTTATGCTATGTTTATTTAAATTATAAATTTCCTGACCTATCCTGTATAATTTAAATAAAAATAAAACAAGCTCATTCAACTAAACTCGCTTTTTTAATTTGACCGAGTTGTAGTTTGGGCGGCTATTATATTTGCCCTTTTCAGCTTTTGCCCTTTGGTTGAGGGCAAACGTTGAAAAGTGAAATTTTTGACAAATTCAACGTAAAGTTGTCCAAATTCCATCAAAATGTTTGCATACCCATATTTTGTCCTTAAAACACTTATCATTTTTTGGTCAGTAAATACTTGCTGGAGCTGTATAGCAATAATGATTTTAATTTAAAACCTATCTTACTATACAGCTCCAGCAAGTATTTAATGGCCAAAATAGGAAAAAAACATATATACAAAAATTTTCATGGAATTTGAAAAACTTTAAAGTTGAAGCGGGATTCTAATCCACGATCTATAAACTGCAAACCTGTTACTTTAGCCACTCGGCCATGGGTCAAACCCTATGATATGGTATTCATTTTGAAGCGCTCAATGAGCTGAGTCGATTGGCGACATTTTTTTAAATTTTGACCCTTGCCAACACCTTTTCGGAATTTTGGTGCGCCGTGAAAATCCCCACGAAATGGATCCTTGTGGGAGACGATTTTCTGTAGCCTACATTTTTATAATCTCAATTTTTAGATCTTCGCCGGGCGTCGATCAATAATAGCCTGTTTCATATCCGATATGATGCCCATAGCTCTTTTAGCCGTAATATGTGTTGCAAGACATGATATAGCAAAATGGTTATTTTTTGTCTATGCCTTTTTAACATTTGCTGCCTATCTGGTTACTTTTGTATCCAACAGTTTGGTATTCAGGATAGTAGCAAATCACATAAGGGTGGTGCAGTCTTTACATGATAGAACGAGATTATTAGAAACTAGACAAGTTGCAATAGCCACATTAGCACAAGCGATTGTGCCACTAGTTTGTCAGGTAAAAAATCATATGAGCATAAATGAAGAGGAGTCTCGGATCTGAATACCTTCCTATACATGCAGAAAGTCCAAAATGACATATTCCTTAAAAAACATAAATTCCTCCTCTATGATTTTTTTAATATAAAAACGTTGGACAGTTGTTTGATTTTCCTTATAAACCATAGACGCTTTTTTTACTCCAAGCTGCTAAAATTTGGTGACCTCAAAATTCTTGGAGCACTGTGCAGACATCTCCTTTTCATCCTCATTTGTGGGGGACGCCCTCACGTATGCACAACGACACTTGTATACCCGACTTTTTAGTACACGATTTTTGCGCTCTATAATTGCGCCTAGACATTTGCACCCCAACATTTGTGCATCCGACTTGTGCGCCTTTTTCGTTTCTAAAATTTTCAACCTTTTTGAAAGATATTTTACAAGTTGGGTGCGCAAATGTCGGGGCGCAAATATCGGAGCGCATATATCGGGGGGCAAATGTGAAAGTGTAAATGTCAGGTGCGCACATATGAGGGTGCAAAAGTCCGCTATTCGATGTAGGCCTTGCCTAGAAGCAGATGGGCCCACGAAAATAGAAGCTACAACTTTTCAATTTTTAGGTTCCAGCTTTCTTAACACTCTCGTCATCTTTACTTCTTATACAGCCAATAATGGATGGAAAAATTATTGTCATAACTCAACTTTGGCTAGCAGCCAGCCCTTTATTTGATGCTCTTATAACAATGTAAGCCAAATTTGTTCGCCTAGTTATAAGCTCTAAGTGCCACCATATCTGGGACCTATCCGATAAATGAAAAATGTAGAATTTTCTGCACCAAAAAAGATCGCCAAGATTGACGATCAAATCCCCGAATTGACGACTAAAAAGGTAGCTAATATTTTTGGAAGGGATTAAAAGAGCAATCTTGTATCTTTTTTGTGATGGGAGCCTCATTTCTGGACCCCCTCACGGCGCAAAAAAGTGTGCAAATTTTTAAAAATCCGTAACCATGTTAAATCGTTTTAATACACACAATTTTTTGCAGTTTTTGGCATAAATCCATCTTTCGAAACCAAAAAGAAAAATCACTTCATAACTTTGTTTTCTAGACTTTCAGCAATTGTTTGAGTCCTCGATCACAAAAATGGTTAGTGCCATAAAAAGTTATTAGCCTCGGAAGTTTGCAAAAAGCGAAAAATTCAAACAAATTTTACAAAATAATGAAAAGAACTTTTCAAAACATTGTTCTTGTAGAATTACAGATTAAAATGAGTAGAATATTGTAGGGAAAAAAAAATTCGATTTCATTTAGTTTTCGCGGGGATATGGCAATTTTTAGTTACCTATTGAAAACGACAATTTTCAGAACTTAGACAAATTTTTGAATCTTTGTACAGTTGCAGATCGCTGAGAGCCCTTTCGTAAAATGTTATTGGCACGTTTTTTTAAAGCGTTTTTACAAATTTTCAAAAATTTGCACACTTTTATGCCCTGGCCAGATTTGAGTGCCACTGTGCATGTTAGCACTTTTTCTTCGTTCGATAAAACAGACAATATGCTATAAAATGATCTTTTAGGTTCGTAATAAAGCAATATCGAATCAAAACGGTTACTTTTTGGACAAAAATCTTTCATTCGAAATGTCTCGCCAAGAATGGATACATCCCCACGAGTACTTCGCCAGAAATGTGGGAGGAAAAGCTTTAATTGTTCAAACTTTATGATTTGTTTATTTATCGAAATTTCACTTCAAATCGGTGCTATATTTGATCTCAATTATATTATATGTGATAAAGATTTTTTATCTTCTTTTAAACATAATATGTATTTTTAGCTATTACAATAAATATAAAAAACATAAATATAAAAAACCTATTTCTCAGTCCGTACGTGCGTGCGTTACCGAGAGTTCTCAGGAACGATAAATCGGTCTTTTTTAAAGTTAATAGGTAGGGGGTAGGTGTGCAGAAAACAAAAAAAAATTGGGTACCCTCCTAAAAATTAGGAGGTTACCCCTAAAGATTGAAAAATATGCGAATTTCAAAAATGGCTCCAAATCGGCTAATTTTTTGCATTCGGGGTTTTAGACTATGGGGAACACGATAATGATATTATTTTTTAACAAAAATTTTTGTAAAAATTAAGAAATTAGGGGTTGCTTCCTAAAAATTGAAAAATATGCGAATTTCAAAATTGGCACCAAATCGGCTAATTTTTTATACTCAGGGTCAAAGGTACCTTTTGCAACGTGATTGTCTTTAACATCGAGCGTACGTCGGGCTAGTTTCAGATAAAAAAAATTGAAAAAGTAAAAATGTTTTCGTCCTAAAATTTATGCACCATAGATAGCTCGAAATTGTTTAATATCACTTTTAGTAACATTGCGCAAGCCTCTTTCCACCATACAATATAATTTCGAGTCATTTTTAGGCTTGATACTAGGCTTGTTTGGATTATCCCTATAAAAATTCTTTAAAAGGTGTTTATAAATGGGATTTTACCCAGTTGGTGGATGGAGCAAACTGCAAATATCATAGATTTTGAACGCTTCATTCGTAGAGTTCATTAAATCTGAACGCTTTTCGTAAAATTCTCTGTCTATAGGTCTAATGTTATCCCATTCAATGGTGATATAAATATCTCTATCATATCTCCAATGAGTTGGGGTGAAGCCTAAAACTTGAAAAAATTAAAAATACAGTACACACCTGTACATATACTAGTGATGCGTCTAAATCGAAATTTGGGGATCGAAATCGAAACGAAATCGGGATCGAAATTTCAAAATTCGATAGGAAAATGCAAATTTTTGTCCCAAATATCGGATCCGAAAACTTTTGCCCAATTTCATATTACCTGCATTTCCACGTTCTCGGTGTGGTAATAATCCGAAAAATTCCAAAAAATGAGAACGTTATCACCGGTTATCACATTAAGCCTATTATCACACTTACCCTCATGTATCACTTTGAACATCACTACTCTGCTATTTTTCAAAATCCAAAAATTTACCGAGAACCCAAAGAATCAGATAGAACCTATCCGAGTCGGTACAATTTTCACGATTGTCATAATCAAATGGCAATTCTATAATCGATGGACCAAATCTATTCGTTGTTGAAAATCCGCATTTTTCAAAGTGTAACTTTTCAAAATTTCTGAATATAACATGTCTCTCCTGTGGCTTAACATCGCATGCAGGAACTTCCACCCATCGAATGTAATCACCAAAAACTTGTTGAAAATTTTCTAGTGTGCGGTTAACCAATTTTTGAAAATCTGCCTGATTGCCCTTTGTGTGTGATATGATATATTTCACGGTGTTATTGGGCCATTTTAGCTTTTCTTTAAAATTTGTTGCCTAAAAATTCAACTGATAAAAATTTAATATTTCTATAAATAGGGGGAGGCATACCAGGAAGGATTGGTCAGTGAAAAGTTGTACTTAGTGACGAAAAAAGTGCATTTTGTGATTTTTTGGGAAAATTATTTTTCTAAAAATGTTTCATATGGGGATAATTTTATGCAGGGAATCATTTGTGCGCATTTCCGAGCCCTGAAAACGCTTCCTTGACCCTGATTTAGAGAAAAATTGGGTTTTCGCTCTGAACGACCACCCCCTTATACACCTATGAAGTGATTTCCAGATAAAAATGCGAAGAATGACAATTTTCGCTTCAAAAACCCAATTTTTCCCTGAATTAGGGTCAGGGAAGCGTTTTCAGGGTTCGGAAATGCGCACAAATGATTCCCCGCATAAAATTACCCCTATATGGGTCATTTCTAGAAAACTTAATTTCCAGGCCCTCACACAAGTGTACTTTTTTGCGCCACCCTGTATTTTTTAAAATCATTTTTTCTCAATCCGAGCAGAAAATATAAAAATCCTCATCCCTATCTGTTTTTAGCGCCTTCAAAATTTTCAGCAATTTTTATGGAGGGATATGACTATCATTGTCACTGAGAGATTTCCTGTTGATGATCCCTGTTATGGTTAATACTACTTCAAAGTCAAAATTAGCTTCATATCAATTAGTGACCTTCATGGTGAAGTGGTCCGGTGCCAATGAGCCACTGTCACTAGCAATTTTCGGTTCTACTTTGTGTCCAAAAGATTTTACAAGAAACTGTGCTCGATCGGGGATCACAACATCCCCTGTAATCTCGGTGACAGGTGACATCCAGGCAAAATCTTTGTGACCGAGGTGGAATTCGAACCCAGCTTTCTGGCGACCGGGTACTACGCTCTATCACTGAACTACAAGGTCACACGTACGAAGATCTGCGAAATCTACTTATGACTTTACTCCTATTGTGATCTTTATTTACAATAACCCTACATATCCATCGACATAATATCCAATTGAAATAAACCATAAAAATTTTAGCATAATCATGATTAAAACAACTCAAAAACAAAGCAGAAATATCAGCTTTCTACCCAAAACATACTGGCCATGTTTCAATGTAGGTGGCCGATTTTGTGTCAGCTGACGCTCAAATTCATAAACAAAAGTCGAACAAAATACACTCTTATAACAACTGACATACTTTTTTCACAGGATTTTTTCATGGATTTATCTGCAGTTTTTTAAAATTTTCAAAAATATGCATAAAATTTTTGTAAAAAAATCGTGATAAAAATCTGCATAAAAAATCTTTAAATTTGGTTTGATGAATTCATTTCTAATGGCTTTTGATGTATAGGGCATTTTCCTTCATGGTAGGAATTCATCACCCATTATGAGTATGAATTCTTACCATGACGCATTGGCAAACGTTTCACTTTATACTCAAATGGCCAAAGGTTAATACTGACAAGGTCAAATGCGCACCACCACATTATGTCAGAGTTAAATTTCAAAAAATAAGATAAACAATTAGCAGAATTTTGTAAACATTTATTTATTCTCCTTTCTTATCTACAGGGAGAATCAAAAAAGTGCATTTTTGTGCTTTTTGAGGCCTAAAAAAATTTTTTGGGACTGGAAGATTTTTTAAACTAAAAATGACTCATATAGGGGTAATTTCATGTGGGACATTGATTGCGCGCATTCCCGAAACATGAAGCGCTTCCTTGATCCTGATTCAGGGAATGGATTCGGTGTATTGACGCGAAAAATTTTCTTTTTCGCCCGTACACCAACTTCATTCCCTGAATCAGGATCAAGGAAGCGTTTTCATGCTTCGAGAATGCGCGCAATCGATTCCCCGCATAAAATTACCCGAATATGGGTAATTTTTAGTAAAAAATTTCCGTCCCAAAAAATTATTCTGGCCCAAAAATGCACTTTTTTAACATACCCTGTATGTTTGCAATCAATTATAGTGTTTAACCATGTAAACACTGATCAAAGAAACAAGAAAAGCATTATCAGAAGCCAAAATTATATTTTTGTGCAAAAGCAATCAATGCTATATGAGAAAAAGAATTTATGCCTGCCATATGAACAACGACTATGCTGGGTTGTGCCATTATATTGGGTCGATCCATAATCTCCCGGCTCTTGCTATTTGCATGAAATCTTTACAAAAATGGCTTCTATGGAGGGTTTTTCTATGCGGAGAATCGAATGCGCGCATTGCCGAGCCACGAAAAATTTTTTTACTTTTTCCCATGAGGGACCAAGGGATAAAAAAATTCAAATGTTCAAAAAGTTCTCCAAATCTGTTGATTTTTTGTACCCGGGGGTTTTTCGACAGAAGAACTCGAATCTGAAGGAATTTTTTGATTTTGACCATGGAAAGGTACTCTACGAGGGGTATATTCTTTTAAAGGTTTTCATAATAAAAATAGCTTAAATCAGTATCAGGATAATTTTTGCCTTAAAAATGCGCGCAATCGATTCGCAGCCTAGAAAAACCTCTAGCCAGCCGGTTTTACGATAAAAATTCGAATTTTTGTTTATTTTCGCTTTAATACACCAACCCCTTCCCTGAATCAGAGAAGCGTTTTCAAGGTTCGAGAATGCGCGCAATCGATTTCCCGCATAAAATTACCTCTAGGGGGATTATTTTTAGAAAAATAAAGTCCCAAAAAATAAAAAAAGCCACTTTTTTTGGCCCACCTTGTACAAAAAAGTACAATTTCAAAATGTCATCATTTACAAAAAATTTTGAATCTAGAACTTGGAGACCAAGCGCCTACGGCTCTCGGGAGCGCCTGCGGCGCTCTAGATTGGATCTTCGAGCGTCACTCTGAGCAGCACCCGAGCGCATTTTCAATAAATATTCTTGTCTCTCGGAATACCCCATAAAAATACTCCCTCCCCCCACGGTGGTCGAAAATGGAAAAAAGTTCCGCAAAGAAAAATTGTTTAAAAACGACTTACACCAATCGACTCAGCTCGCCGAGACGATTAGAATGAATACCAAAACATGGGTTTTCAAACCCATGGCCGAGTGGATAAAGTGACAGATTAGTAGTTTGTAGGCTCGGGTTCGAATTTAAAGTTGTCCAATTTTATGAAAATTTTTGCATATTTCTATTTTGGCCTCTAAAACACTTTGCAATCATTTTTTGGCTAGTAAATACTTGCTGAAGTTGTTTATCGAGGTTAGGTTTTATAATAGTTAAAATCACTATTATTAATACCCCCTCCCCCAGTCTATAAACTGCGAATCTGTCATTTTGACCACTCGGATATGGGATCAGGTTTGAAAACTCCATGTTTTGGTTTTTTCCGTTNCCCCCTCCCCCAGTCTATAAACTGCGAATCTGTCATTTTGACCACTCGGATATGGGATCAGGTTTGAAAACTCCATGTTTTGGTTTTTCCGTTTCGACCACCATGCTTCTCTATGTCTAATTTTTTCAATGAAGTATCCCACTTAATTTTGGTATCAAAAATTTTAGAATTTTTTCCTCTCCAAATTGGTATAAAAGTTGGATGGCATATTCAAAAGCTAGTCCGCAAACACATTACACGTATAATATAAAAAGATCAATCTAACGAAACTAAGGAGTTTGCATTTCTTTCCAAATTCGATCACGATGATCTTCTCCCACTTGTACAACAAGGGGTATTTTTTGGTTTCCGTTTGAAGAATCCGACCAATGTGAAATCTTAGAAAAGTTTCCGATTTAATTTTTAGTCAAAAAGATTCTTACTTGTCCAAAATTAATTCCACCAACATCTCGAAGTTGGATTCCAGCTAAGTGGACGACATCGCCATGATAAACAGAATCTTCAGGCAAGCGACGATAATTTTCTGATACTAGGAATGGTGTTTTTATCCTCAAAGTGTCTTGCAATTTTTGAAGTGCTCCCAGACCGGTGATAAATTTAACCCAGCCTAGAAATTTAAAGTTTTTATACAGTCAACTCTCGATTTAGTGACCCCTCCCTCTAATTCTATTTAGTGACCCGTCCGGAGAATGTTCCCGCCAACACGCAGGTATGCGTTCAAAAATATAAATAGATAGATGCAAAGAATTTTTCCTCCAACACGACCACACAGGGATGCATTACAAAGTATAAGACAAAGGTAGTTCATGCAATCTCCTATCCTTTTTGCATTTCGTATTTTTACGTTTAGAAATAAGCCTGTTTATGTTTTCCTCGAATAATCGGCTGATTTGATCATGAAAGCAGAGTTTGCTCGTTTTCGGTGCCTCAAATCGAAAACATCTCGTTCCATTTTTGGATCCAATGATTTAGGACGAGCAAAGTCCGTCCTCGGAAATGATAAACAACTCTGCTAAACATAGGCTAAAGTTTGTTCATACAAACATGGAACAAACACGAAAACAGTCAAAAGGGGCGGTAAGCCGCAACACTCAAAAAGGGAGAAGGTTCCGCAGGTTGAGGTAGCTAAAAAGAAGCTCGAGACAACCATACCGCAATCTGCGTTGAGGTTGCGATATGGTTGCTATAAAGGTTTGGGATAGCTCCGGGGAGTTTGGAGATGGTTCGCCATCGAAGTATCTAGTCGCCCAATGTTGCAGCTCGCAGCCTCACTTTGGTCGTTGAGTTGGTGTCGACTCTAATGTGTTTTTGATTTTAAACTTTTATAGTTTCTGAGGTTGTCGAATGTTCTTATTTTCAAATATTCTTGAATTAAGTTAATGATAAAAGTTTAATGATATTTGTCTACCCACATTATAGTTTCTCTTGAGCCCTCCGAGGTTAGTTTAATGAAGCCGCTTTCGCTTGCGCACATTTTTGGGGTTGATTGTCCCTTAGACTAGGTTCCCCACCTGGTCTACCTTTTCCGATTTAGGATAGCTTCATCTCCGATGAGGTGAGGCATCTTAAATTCGACTAAAGGTATAAATACAGTCCAACTCGATTTAGTGACACCATCCCTAGAGTTGCCACTAAATCGAAAGTTAACTGTATAGGTAAATTTTGACACTTACCATATGGGTAGAGTGGATAAATTTCTTTTTCATAAATATATCTGGGAACATACCATTTTGAATATGTATCTCTTACGACAGGAGATCCACCATATAGCTTACCAGTGATCATCGGAACGCTCTCTAAATTTTTATAGCAAAAAACTTTAAGCAAAAAATACCATTTGAAACAGCACATAATTTTTCAAAGCCTGGAAGATTTACTACCGTATCACTATCCAAGTTTAATACACATTTTGTATTGGGACAATATTTGATAGCATATTCATAATAGCCGTAATTTTTCATAGGCAAGCTATAATAGCCGTCCTCATAGTCCAGCCAAAGGATGTCACCATAAATTTCGTGTTCTGATTGAATTCGAAGATTTGTATCATTGTCCTAAAAGCTTATGAATAATGGGGCACTACTTTTGGACATTGCAAGTGTGACTTTTATGCAATTTTCGGGACCCATGATGAGAGGACAGGTTTTTTATGACAGTGTTTACAATCACAAAAATCATCCATCCTCCAAGGGGTCGGTCCCACTCCTAATGTATGATATAAACCTTGTGATTTGCAATCACAAAAATGACTTGTGTCGAATTGCTATGAGTGTTTGCCCAGTTATTCCGAATCCATTTTCTTCTATCAAATTCTGTAGGGGCTGAACGGACAGCAGCAATAAGTTTTGTAGTACTATTGCAACCATGAGGAGGAAGAATTTTCATTAAATTAGTATCATTCAATGGTAAAGTGTTATCTTTTCCATGTGGTAGAAAAATACCAGGATGTTCCTAATATATCAATTATTTCCAAAAAAACTTTAAAAAACCCTTACCGGACCAACCCCAGAATGCACACCCTCTTTATCAACAAAATTTTTAATGTTTGATTTTAATTCACAAAGCCCATTTTGATCACTGCTCCATGTATAACCTTTACAGTCTTGTGTTTTTACACACAATTCACAACATTCGTCTTTTTGGCCGAGAATAGAAACTAGCTTGTCGCCTAACAATTCTTTATTTTTGTATTGTACAGGGCAAAGATCATCTAAAATCTTGGATAAGAAAAAAAGTTGGGGGCCCAAAGCCCAGTGCAATTGATCACTTATGAACGGGTAGGGTTCGATCCCCGGGAGTGGGGGACTTTTGCGCTCCCACATATGCGCACCTGACATTTGCGCCCCGACATATTCTCCCTGATATTTGCGCACCTGACATTTGCGCCCCGACATATTCTCCCTGATATTTGCGCACCCGACTTGTAAAATATCTTTCAAAAAGGTCGAAAATTTTAAAAATGGAAAAGGGCGTACAAGTCGGATACTCAAATGTTAGCGCGCAAATTTCGGGGCGCAATTATTAGCACGTATATGTCCGGTACGCAAATGTCGGGACGCAAAAATCGGGTGCTCAAAAGTCGGTGCGCAAGTGTCTTTCTGCATATGTGAGGGCGCAAAAGTCCCCCATCCATCCCCGAAAGTCTTATCATAACTCAAGATTCTATTAATGAAATCTTGAGTTATGATAAGACCTCCCGGGATCAAATCCTCTCCGTTCAAAAATGAGTAAGTGGTTAATTGCGCTGCGCTATGAATCCCCAACTTTTTTTTCACTCCAGTTGAAACGGACTATAGACAGACATAATGGCCTAGAGGAATAAAAACTAATGACACAATGAAAACTCTAGGAAGAAAAAATCTGTTAAAATTTGCTTGAACATACCTTCTTTTCGAAAGCTTACATTTAATATTAACGTAGGCATACAAAGATTTCCTATATTTCGATAATATATACTACAATATATAAGAAAACATATAATAATTATTGATATCAAGATTCTCTCGCTCAAAAGCATTGGAACCGTCTCGGACTCTTTTCAATTCCATAAATCGTCGTCAATAAGTGTTCACAAAGTTTTTGAATTCAGACTAGCTTATGTAAATTGGTAGATTATTTAAATTGTACCAAAACAAAGAACTATGAACTGTTTATTTGAGCATTTTTATCCTACGCCTCCATATTTTTGTGCATGTGAAATTATAGTCTGTTTCACGAGAATATATTGTACATTAAAAAACAAGTACCGGGAGACAAGCGCTACAGCGCTAAGAGGATCTTTGAGAGTGACTCCGAGCGGTACTTCGTAATCAGATATTATACGTACCTGGCATTGGGTGACAGGGTAGTTCGGTACCATACGTGAACAAGGGAAGGGGGACATGATCTCCTCCCCTCATTTCGTCGCATTCGCGAAAAAAAAATTAAGTACCCAATTCGCATTTTTTTAGAACGAAACGCGAAAAATTTGAGATTTTTATGTAAAAAATGCAAATGGGTCATCATGCATAATTCGTCAAAAATAACATTCAAATCATGAAGATCGCCAAAAAATTCGCATTTTTATATATCAAACTTGCGAAAATTCGATTTTTTATAGACCCGATTCGCCAAAATGCGAAATGGGTAATAGACACAATTTGCATTTTTGGTCACTGACCCCATCCCTTGCCTACGTATAACCGGTACTACCTTTTATCAAGCTGGGGTCAAGGTAGTACCAAGATGTTAAAGTAGTAACAGATTTCGAATACAGAAATCAGCTATGGTTGGGGATGGGGATATTCAAAACAGCTATGACTGGGGCTGGGATAGTCAACACAGCTATGGCTGGGGATAGTCAAAACAGCTATGCTTGGGGATAGTTAAAACAACTGAGGATGGGGATATTCAAAACAGCTATGGCTGAGACTGGGATAGTCAACACAGCTATGGCTGGTCGAAACAGCTATGGCTAGAGCTAGAGATAGTCAGCTATGGCTGGGAAATTAAATGTGATGAATTCTCACCATGACGGAAAATGCCCTATACAAAAAAGCCATTAGAAATGAATTCTGAGTTAAACAGCGCTGTTACAGCAGAACAGTGCTGTTCAGTTTGGACAGTCCTGTGACAGCGCTGACCAAATTGAACAGCGCTGTTCTGCTGTAACAGCGCTGTCACAGCACTGTTACAGCGCTGTTGCAGCACTATTCAAAATGAATTGAACAGCTCTGTAACAGTGCTGTAACAGCGCTGTCCAAATCGGACAGCGCTGTTCAATTTGGTCAGCGCTGTCACAGCACTGTCCAAACTGAATAGCGCTGTTTAACTCGGAAATTGGCCCGATATACAGCTTTTCTTGAATCCGAGGAATTTTATAAATGCCAAATTCGGATTTCCTGCATATTTTTACCACAAAAGGTTGTTTTTGGGCAAAAATCGCATTTTTGGAACTTTTCGCTTCAATATACAATACGTCTTCCCTGAATCAGAGAAGCGTTTTTTCGCTTCGAAAATATCAAATTCGATTTCCCCACATGTTTTTACCCCTAGAGGAGTCATTTGCAGAAAAATTTTCACGTGGGTGGCCCTCCCCTTATTGTATAGTAGTTCCAAAAGTTGCATTTTCTCGAATAGAATATCGTGTGTTGACCTAATTCTTTTTTAAAAACGTAGAAAATCTAATTCTCTACGATTTAAAAAAAAGTTAGGTCAAAAGGCAATATTTTACCCGAGAAAATGTAATTTTTCTATAAACAAAATCCCAAAAAGTGCATTTTTTCTGGACCATCTTGTACATTTGTTTTCCTTCAACTTTTGAAAATTTTATTTTGGCTCATTAAAGAATTTCAAATATATAACTTAATGGGATTGAGAAGTTTGTATTTGTGCCCAAATTTGTTCACGATTATGTTCACCCACTAAAGAAGCAAGAGGTATTTGTTGATAGCCATTTGAGGCATCCGACCAATATGTAACCTTAGAAAAAGTTTCAAATTTAATTTTTAACCCAAAAAATGTTAATACTTCACTTAAACTAATTCCGCCAACATCTCGAAGTTGGATTCCAGCTAATTTAACGACATCACCTTGATAAATAGCATCATCAGGCAAGCGGCGAAAATTTTCCGAAACTAGGAATGGCGTTTTCGTCTTCAAAGTATCTTGCAATTTTTGAAGCGTTCCTTTACCGGTGATAAATTGAGCGAAGCCTAGAAATTTAAAGTTTTTATATAGGTAAATTTTGGGCTAATACACAATAGAGGGGCATCCACATGAAAAAATTTTCGATAAATTTTTTCTGGAAATGACACTTCTAGACATGCGGGGATCCGAATTTCATATGTTCGAAACGAAAAAATGCTTCCTTGATTCAAGGAAGGCCTGTGTATTGAAGCGAAAAGTCGTAAAAATGTGATTTTTGCTTCAATGCACTAGCCTTCCCTGAATCAAGGAAGTGTTTTTTTTCTTCGAAAATGTCAAATTCGGATTCCCCGCATGTTTTTACCCCTAGAGAGGTCATTTCCAGAAAAAATTTTAGAAAGATTTTTCACGTGGGTGGCACCCCTATTGTGTAATAGCTCTGTAAATTTGGACACTTACCAAATGGGTAGAGTGGATAAAAATCTTTGTCATAGACATATCTGGGAACATACCATTTCGAATTTGTATCTCTTACGACAGGAGACCAACTATATAGCTTACCAGTGATCATCGAAATGTTTTCTAAATTTTATGTTAAAAAATCTTGGAGCTATACAAGCTGGGGGGACCCAATCAACGATGATTTTTTTCGGGAAAAATTTTTTCGCAAAAAATCACGATTTTAGTGTAGTTTTTCACGGAGAATCCGAAAATCAACATGAAAAAATCAGAAAACGTTTCTTTGGTCCACAAAAATGGATTTTTGTTCGAAAATATTGATAATAATTTATGTAGAAATCAACAACGTAATCTCAAACTAACAAGATCAAAAAATCCATTTTTGTGGACCAAAGAAACGTTTTCTGATTTTTTCATGTTGATTTTCGGATTCTCCGTGAAAAACTACACTAAAATCGTGATTTTTTGCGAAAAAATTTTTCCCGAAAAAAATCATCGTTGATTGGGTCCCCCCAGCTTGTATAGCTCCAAAATCTTTGATAAAGAAAATACCAGGTGAAAGATCACATAATTTGTCAAATCCTGGGAGATTTACTACCGTATCACTATCCATTTTTAGCACACATTTTGCATTGGGACAATATCTGATAACATATTCGTAATAGCCATAATTTTTCATAGTCATGTTATAATAGCTGTCATCATAGTTCAACAAAAGGACGTCGTCGTAAAATTCTCGTTCTGATTCGACTCGATGGTTTACATCGCTTTCCTAAAAACATGAATCAGAGTTTTCGTTTCAATAACCCAAAACTATTTTCAAATTTGACAATTTCGGTGACATTTTATTCATCTTGGCGAGTTATAGTCTGTTTCAAAAAGAGATATTATCGAAACCCGACCCCAGTTTCGAGCGTTAAAAACTTTCTAACCCCAGTTTCGAGCGATCTCGTCCGATCTGGCAAGTTAAGCAACGTTAGGCCGTCGGGTTCGATTCCCTAATTTTAGCGATTCAAAAAAAGTTATTAAAGCAAACCCCCCTTAAAATTGCATGAAAAAATCTGTCCTATTATTATTTTTCGATTTTGACTCTGTGAAACCCTGTATTATAAGGCGATAATCTGTTCTTGTTCTTTACCAGCGCACCAATTGTGGACATGGCAAATGTGACTTTTATGCAATTTTCGGGTATACACAAGAACGGGACGAATCGACTGTGAGAACAAGAATGGGACACAAAAACGGGATGATCAAACGGGACGATGCCCGCGATGGGAGCACAGGTTTTTTACACAGTGTTTACGACACAAATCATACATGTTCAAAGGGGGACAGTCCCACCCCACCACTCATCCATCGGATATTTTTACAATTTTTAAAAAATCATAAGGGAGGACCAAGGTAATTTTGAAAAATTTTCATTCACCCATCCAAGTTGAAGAAAAGCGTCACACAAAATCATCCATCCATCCTCCAAGGGGTCGGTCCCACCCCTACTGTATATATATGACATTAACCTTGTGATTTGCAATCACAAAAATGACTTTTGTCGTATCGCTATGAATTTTTGCCCAGTTATTCCGAACCCATTTTCTTCTATCAAATTCTGTAGGGGCTGAACGGACAGCAACAATAAGTTTTGTAGCATGATTGCAACCATGCTGAGGAAGAATTTTTATAAGATTAGTATCGTCCAACGGCACAGTGATGTCTTCTCCATGTGGTAGAAAATACCCATGTGGTTCCTAAAACATTAAGCGCCTCGTCGACTGCCTAACGGCAGTCTCCTCGACTCATCGGAAACCAAAAATTCGAAAGTTGAAAAACCGGAGTTTAAATGTTGAGAACTTGGATTATTGAGCCGCCTCTATGAGGCTATTCAGAAAATCCGGTTTCACAATAAAAATTTTTGGAGAAATCAGAAAACGGGTTTCGTCTTTAATAGAACGTAGATTTCCTTCATGGCGCACCAAAGAGGTTAAAGATTCAGGCAAGGGTCCAAGTTAAAACAAAATTCGCCAATCAACTCAGCTCGCCGAACGCTTCAAAACGAGTACCATATCATGGGGTTTTGGGGATTTTGCCCATGGCCGAGTGGCTAACGTGCTTAGCATTTACTAATAGGAGGCGGGTTCAATCCCACGCCTAAAAGTCATTTTTTTATTTTGTTGTAAAATTCATGAAAACTTTTACATATTCTTATGCGGGGAACAATGGTGCAATTATTTTTTCATGATAACTTTTGGAAAATTAGAAAAATCAAAAAATTTCAATAAAAAATTTAAAACTCGATTTTTTCAATTTTCTCAAAAGTTTTCATAGAAAAATAATAGCGCTATCGTGTTCTCCGCATAAAAATGTAGACATGCAAAAATTTTCATGAATGTTGACAACAAAATGAAAGAATTACTTTTGGCGCGGGATCGAACCTGTGACCTATGAGTGAAGGTTGAGCGCTTTAGCCACTCGGCCCACAAAACCCCCATGATATGATGCTCGTTTTGAAGCGTTCGGAGAGCTGAGTCAATCGATAAATTTTAAAAAATTTTGACCCTTGCTGCACCTTTTCGGCATTTTTGTGCGCCGTGCCTTAAAAAATCTTTAAAAAATCCTTACCGGACCAACTCCAGAATGCACACCCACTTTATCAGCAAAATTTCTAATGTTTGATTTTAATTCACAAAGCCCATTTTGATCACTGCTCCATGTATAACCTTTGCAGCCTTGTGCTTTTACACAAAGTTCACAACATTCATCTTTTTGGCCTAGCACTGAAGCTAACTTGTCGCCTATCAATTCTTTGTTCTCATATTTTACAGGACAAGGAGTATCTAAAATTTTGGCTAAATTTTTATGAATCGGGGAAATTTTTTTGGAATAAGGGCAGAGGCATGAGGATGAGGCAAAAATAAGTATGAGGCCAAAAAGTTCTGCCCAAAAAGATAGACATAATGATCTAATGGTATAAAAACTAATGACATAGTGAAAACCTTAGGGAGAAAAAATCTGTTAAAATTTGCTTGAACATACATGCTTGTTGAAAGCTTATATTTAATATTAACGTAGGCAGACAAAAATCTC
>OZJO01000797.1:35970-49598 GCA_900406225.1 Acrobeloides nanus | reverse complement strand
AAAAACTATAACTTTCGCCACATTCGTGTCAATATACATATTTATTGCAAATCAGGCAACTCAATTAATCTGAAATTGAATATGTTTATTGACACGAAAGTGGCGAAAGTTAGCGTGGCGAGATTCGTGGCGAAAGTTATAGTACCAAAAAGTGTGTGCTAGAAAAAATTTGGGTAATTTGTTATGCTTGGAGGGGGAGGATTTTTGAGTAGGGAACAAATTGATCATTGTTTTGACAAAAAATTGTAAAGATAAAAAACCAAAAGTTTAAAAAAAAATGTTTAAAAGTATATACTTATTTTTAAGATCTTTTGTTCAAACATGGAAGGGGGTCGACCTCAAGGATGTAGCTAGAGCAAGGGGCGAAAAGTTGGTACCACCCTACCACCCCGGGTGGTACCACCCAGTGGGATCCGGATTTAGAATCCGAAAAATTGAATTTTTGAAAAAAACTAGTTCAATATAGTCAAAAAAATTAGATGGGTGGTACCACCCAGTGGGTGGTCGTGTGTGGTACCACTCCTTCGCTTCCTGACTACCCGGGGTGGTGGTCGGTGGTACCAACTTTTCGCCCCCTGAGCTAGGGGCACCCAGGGCCCCCTTATGTTTTTGGGAAAAATCAGAAGTGCCCCCACGTTTTAGGTCAACCTCCCTTGTATACACGGCTAGGTTTATGACATATAAAATCATACCTTCAAACTCTTTTTGTTGCCATTTGAAATCAAATCAACGAATAAATCAATGGTCCCACAGCAAATATATTCGTGATTAAAATCACGCTGGCAAAATGCTTCGTGTCCACCCGTAAGTAATTTACAAGGGTCCGGTTGATACTAAATGTAAATAAAAATTGTCGAGTGATTCAAATCCTGCTTAGGGCCGCCACTAATACGTTCGGACGGCTCCCGAACGGACTTTAGTTCACTAATAACTTCACTAATTGCGTTCAGACGCGTTCGGAAACATCACTAATAGTCGTTCGGGCGCGTTCAGAAATGTTCGGACGCGTTCGGAAACGTTCGGATGCGTTCGGGCGCTCGTCCGAACGTTTCAGAACGCCTATTAGTGATGTGTCCGAACGCGTTTGAACGCAATTAGTGATAAATTAGTGAAGTCAAAAATTTCCGAATGAATTAGTCACGGCCCTTAGGGTCCGCGCTATCCAACGTTAGCTATCGGAAATCAACGCCAGCTGATAATCCTTAGTAGTACCGGAATTTTTCAACAATTTGCGTGGATTTCCGACAAATTGCATTGTTTTGCGCAGACTCTTAGCTTTTTTGAAACGGATTTTTGCACTATTACTTATTCACGTTTATTTTCGCGCTTACTTTTTCCACGTTATTTTTTCACGTAACTTTTTTCACTCTTACTTTTTTCACGTTTTTGAATTTTTTTCTCAAGAATTGCATTTTGATTTTTTCACTCTTATTTTATATTTGCTGCGCCACGCTGCAGCAGCATGCCGCGGCATCAAAATGCAATTTTTGAGAAAAAAAATTCAAATAAAAAACGTGAAAAAGGGCACTTATGCACTATCCCCATGGGGGGGGGGGATTCTGCATAAATTTATGCAGAATCCCCCAGGATGAAAACAAAAAAAAATCAATTTTTCATCTTTTTTAGGCATTGGTTTAGGCTAAAGACTTGGACCTAGGCTTTGGTTTAGGCTAAAGGCTTCATCTAGGCTTAGGCCTAGGTTTTGGTTTAGGCTAAAGACTTAGACCTAGGCTTAAGCCTAAACCAAAGCCTAAAAAAGATGAAAAATTGATTTTTTTTGTTTTCAGCCTGGGGGGAATAGTGCATAAGTACCGAAAAAAACAATATGAAAAAAGTCAGCGTGAAAAACCAAAAACATGAAAAAATAGTGCCGGATTTTTCCACCGCAGCAAAAAAATAAGGGCAAAGTATATTCCTACCAGTATATTAGGAATACAATACATTAACTCTAAAGAATTCGGGTATCGAAGCTGTGTTAGCCCCTTGCTACAACCTTCAATCAAGTAAATTAAATAGAAAACCAAGAAAAAGAACAAATATCGTTTCGTCGTAATATCCATACTCTAAATTGAAGCAAAATGTTCAAATTATTAAGAGCAGAAAAAGAGTGTAAAAACCTGAATATCAGTATGGCATATTTATTGATGGTCAAGAAGATAAATAAACAGCTTAACGGACTATTGACTCTTATGAGAACTATACTTTCTTCAAACTTGTTTTTACAGTCTCGCCGGGCCTGTATATACCTTTTATATTGTATAAGGTGTTTTCTTCAGAGCCCAACAACCTACAATGGAAAATCGGTCTATTGCAAAAAAGTTAACCAACAAAAAAACATTGGACCAACAAGAAAAGTTTATAACAATGGCAAAAAAATTATAACAAAAGAAGCTAACAAGTAAAGTTGATTTGCTAAAACTAGTACAAAGAAATCTTTCGAGTCTTCACTTCTTTCAAATCCATGGTCAAGTTGAAGACCGAACCACAATTCTTAGTACTCGGATATTTGATATAATAAAGTCTCCGATATCGGACCGGTCATTTTTTGAAGATGCTTGTCTTCCGCCAACAAAAAGAGTCCTTCATGAGCGGAAAGTCGAGAGATGCTCGCGCCTTTTCGATAAGCTAGAGTAAACACTGATCCGAGTATAAACAAAAAGCCTCAAAAAAGTGATGAGCATGAAATCAATCGCTGTAATCGAAAATGCTAAAACTGTGTTCGTTCAGGTAATCAAAAACTAGAAAAAACGTCATGAATTTAAACATTTATAAATACTATACAACTTTTCATTTGTCGACTCGTCAACAAATGTATAAATTCTCTCATATACATTATATAATACAAAGATTATACAGTCAAATCTCCGTTTTATGTCACCCCTCTGGGAGGGACACTAGGACAATTCCTCCAAATCAAAAAAATTTATGAATGAAGTAAAAAGTTTTTTTGATTTGGAGCAATTGTCCTAGTGCCCTTCGGGGGTGTCATACAACGGAAATTTCGGGGATGTCATTAAACGGAGGTTTTTTTATGAATATGGACTGAACTTTCATGCAAATGTTCTCAATCAAAATTCAAACAAATTGTAACAGGAATTTGAATCTCCTCTGACCCAAATTGATCGAAAGATTTTTCCATTTGTTCTGACATAATAAACATTTAAGCTTGAAAATTTTTAAAAAGAAAATAAAGTACATTATAATAAAAATGTATAAACATCACGTAATACAATTAGCAATTGATATCACATAATACAATTAAAATCACATAATACAATTTGCAATTTATTGTTTCGATTGCTGATCAGGATTAAGTTCCCAGTTTCTCGCGGTCAATTTTGGCCCACTCGCGTTCCATAAGTGACTTCAATTCGCTTTTCCAACCCAACAGCTCGGCTAATTTCCATGCTCCATCATCACAAGTTCCTTTCCAAAAAACATCCCTAAATTGTGAATTAAAAATATGAAATTTTCTTTCTTCATCATAAACAAAGGTAAGATCAGGGATATGCCAAGTCTGCTGATGTTTTTAGAAAAGTGGTGATTTTGAGATGTCAAATCTGGCAAAATGCTGATTTTTCAGTGTCAATTCTAATGTTGGAGATGCGAAATTTACAAGAAATATAATGGAAAATTAGCGTTTTGCTGATTTTGAAACAAATGTTCTTGACATCCCTGGGTAAGACTGTTAAAACATTCATCAAAAATCGAAAAATTTCAAGTGCTATAAAAAGCTTGAAATTAAAACACTTCGATAAAAAGACCAAAATTATGAATGAATACCTCAAATTTTCTTCTTCATCATAACACAATCCTGGAAGCCCAATAGCTCGCTCAACTCGACTGACTCTTCCGGCTTCCGTTAAATTGATCAATAGACGAGGAACATCGTCACCAACTTCATGAACCATTCCAGCAAAAGGTTGTACAACAAGAGATGTACCCATTATTATAAGCAAATCACATTTGGGAAAGTCCTATGTTAGCAAATTGCTTAAGAATGGAACAACAAAAAGTCCTACCGAAATAGCACAAGTGAAGAAACGTTTCGGCAAACTTTCACCAAAGAATACAATATCAGGTTTGACAACGCCATCACATCCACTAACTTCACATTTTGGCACAGGCACATTCTTATCTTTGAGCTTTGCTAAAACAAAAAATATAGTGTGTTCCGAAAATAACTGAAAAAAAAACAAAAATCGTATATTTCATGGCCTAAGAGACATTTTCAAGGGGTTTCGATGCGAGTAATCGATTCTCGCATAAAAATACCCCTGAGTCAATTTTGAAGAAAATTTCACCAAAAATGACCAAATAGTGGTTTTTTGGGACCCTCTGTACATCAATTAAAAATCATTTTTTCAATTTTTGGCGGTTTTTTTGGAACACCCCTGTAGGACTGTCAAAAAACAGTTAGTGTGAAAGTTACATTTTTACACAAATGAACTACAATAGCGCCTTCTGCACCCTAATTTTTCTCCAAAATGCCCATTTTTCAAAAATATACAATTCCGCATCCATTTCCGAGAGAGAATGGCTACGAAACTGCCCTGTAATATAAAAAATACCAGTAATCCAATCAACATTGTATTTTTTATGACAACTCAAGCACGTATTCGTGTGATGGGAACCATGTGCCGTGACAACTTTATCCGTCTTGATTCCAGAAATATATTCGAGTGAATCAATATTCTAAAAAAGTTTTTTAGGTTAATATGACAAGTACAGAGTGAGCCAAAAAAAAACTGTACTTTTGCGTTTTTTGGCAAAAATTTTTTTTTAAATCGCATAAAAATACCCCTTATTTTTGAAAAAAATTTTCACAAAAAACGCAAAGTACGATTTTTTGGCAAACCCTGTAAAGCAATACTGGGCTCCAAAATTTTGGAGTTACTACACAATATTTGGGCCACCACATGAAAATTATTTACTGAAAATGGCAGCTCTAGATGTAAAAACATGAGGGAAACCTGAATTTAACATTTGTGAAGTTTCAAACTTTTCCGAGTAATTTTATAAATGTAAAATTCGGATTCTCAGTACATTTTTATTCCAAAAGGGATTATTTTTAGGCAAAAATCGCATTTTTACGACTTTTCGCTTTAATACAGGCCTTCCTTGAATCAGAAAAGCGCTTCAAAAATGTCAAATTCGGATTCCCTGCATGTTTTTATCCCTAGAGGGGCCATTTCTAGAAAAATTTTTTCAAAATTTTGGGTGGACCCCTTTTTCGACCCCTCCCTAAATCTAACCTGAGTGTAACATCTTCTCATTAAACCTTTTTCATCCATTAACCGAATAAAATAATGACATGGCGTTGGCTTCAACTTTTCTGGAAACAATTCACGTGCCAATGTAAAGAAAGGTTCAGGGTTCTTCTTAAAAAATCCAATTTCAAAAATTGCTTGCGGATCAGGCAGATTGTATTTTTCCAAGTTGTCATAAAGCCCGGTACCTAAAAATTGCACATGATAAAAAAACGCTCTAGGACTCATTACTCAACGGGCTTTTCTCAACAAAAAAGCAGAATTTTCTCAACGAATATAAATCGCATAAAAAGATGGATGAATTTCAATGATCGTGTTTATTGAGACGATTGGCAGAACTGCATGTTAAACCGTTGGTACTTATGCATTATATCCCCTAGGGGGAGGGATTCTGCATAAATTTATCCCCCCAAGCGAAAAAAGGCTTAGGCTGTGGTTTATGTTTAGAGTTAGGCTTTGGTTTAAGCTTAAGGCTTAGGCTAAGCCTAGTCATAAGCCAAAGCCTTTTTTCAGCTTGGAGGAGGAAATTCTGCATAAATTTTTTCATGCTTTTTCGACAAAATTTTTTCAAAATGATCCTATTAGGGCTAATTTTATGCGAGGAATCGATTGCACACATTCTCGAAGCTTAAAAATGTTTCCCTAATTCAGGGAAATGTTCGATTTTTTAAAGAAAACAACAATCGTTCGAAGTAATAGAAAATTTTATTTGCTTTAACTCATGAATTTCATCAAAAAATGTACACAATTTTTCATTCATTCCATAAAAAAGTTCCAAAATTTCTATTTTTTTGTACCAAAAATCATTATTTTCTGGGCATCCCTTTAGCTCGGCCCGTTTATAGTACAAAAAACAACAACAACAGATACCTGGTGATCTGAAATCGGGAATACCAGCACTAGTTGAAATTCCAGCACCAACCATGAAAACAATGTTACGCAGCTGTTTTTCTTTTATATATTCAGCCACTCCTTCTAGCGTGAGATTTTCCAACTTCTGTTTTTTTTGACTGGTATCTGAGATAAAGTAGCCTTAAAAACAAAAGCCTTATACGCATTTGAGTAGTGACAATACTGTGGAAATTATTTTTCCCATTAGTCCAAACTTTGAAAATTTCCTCTTTGTTTATTCATGTTCCTCTTTTTTTATTCATGCCACTACTCTACCCCTACAAAATACCTTGGATCGAGCCAAGAGCCTGCTCAAAACTAGTTACGAATCGATTATAGAGATTGTGTACTGTTGATCCACTGCTACTCGATGGTTCTTCATGCTTAGCATCGGTTTCTTGAATTTTTTTATCATTTCCAATGGCTGTGGTCGGGTCATCGTCTTCAGCAGATTTGGTAGTTGAAGTGTCATTTACTTTAGACTTTTCGCTGGATGACATTTCAAAATCTAAATTTGTGAGTTTAAGAAAAAATTTCGGGGGGTCCAAATTGGAAAAAAAATTTTGCCTTGGTCTCCTCTTATTTTCCAAAATTTTGGGCGAAAATATACAGGGTGAGACCAAGGCAATTTTTTCGAAAATCACCTGCTCCCCCCGCCCCATGCTTTTCGCGCCGCTAGAATCGAAAAAATTTTGCTGAAAAACACTTTTTGAGGAAAAAACCAGCGCCGCAAGCAAAATCTGTGTGTGCAAAATGCATGTTTATTAGCTGAAAATGCTCAAAAAAAACAATTTTGTTAAACAAAGGAAATTTTAGACAATTTTATGACACGGAACCGCTTTAAATCGGTTGAAAACGGCTCGAAAACAATGAAAAACCACTCCAAAAATGGAAACACAATCTTTAGACATTTGTTTTAATATTAAAAAATTTTCAAATTGTTAACAATTATTCACTTTATAACACACGCTTAATGGGTTAATATTCAAATCGAAAATACACAACTCGAATCACTAAATTCGCATAACACGAAACCGTTGATGAAAGTCGATACACAGCTTTTTCCTGATTTATGGAAGCGTTTTCATGTTTATGGAATGTGAAATTCGGATCCCCCGCATAAGCTTAAAGAAGTCATTTCTAGAAAAAACACGGAAAAAAATTTTTTCGAAAAAATTCACGTTATGCGCCACGCTTAATCGATACTATCGAAGATACAAAGACATTGGCCTGACCCTGAATGCGAAGAAAACAAAATGGTTTCTCATGACCCCATGGAACAGAACTTACGAAATGGAGCTCACGATCAATGGAGAAAGAATTGACCGAGTAGAGCAAGTCCGATACTTGGGGATTGAGCTCGATACGAAGTTGTCGTACAAGAACCATGCTGTCAAAGTCACCATGAAGAGTAAACAGGCAATCGGAGCGCTCTGCCGAACTTTGAGAAAATGGGCACCCAAGTAAACCTTCGAAAGACTATAATACCACAGTGGAACCCATCTTGTTCTATGGCATTGAAGCATGGTATCCGTCCTATGCCTACCTATAGAACTACAGGGGAGACAAAAGTCCTGGCCTAGGCGGACAAAAGTCCTGACCCAAGGGGCAAAAGTCTTGACATTTCAAAAAACTTGTTTTCTCGACAATTCTGGACGAGAAAACACCTTTTCAGCGTCCCAGAAACATGATTTTGAGGGAGAAATTCAAAATTTTTCGATTTTCGCTTCAATACACACATCTATTTCCTTGAATCAGGGTCAAGGAAGTATTTTCACGCTTCGGGAATGCGCGCAATCGATTTTTCACATGATTTTACCCTTGTATAGGCTGTTTTGGCAAAAATTTTTTCGGAGATTAGCCCTGATTCTTACCCCCTTTAAATAAAATGAATGAATACTAGTTCCAAACACGTTTGAATGTTGCTAGAATTAATTTCTTGCTGAAAATTGCTAGGATGGGCCTCAAAATTTTCATGATTCAATAACAGTTTGAGTACTAGTTCGAATTAGCGACCCAAAATGACAGGGTTCAAAATCCGAAAAAAATTTTTATATTTTTTTTCTAAAAATTGACGGTTTTCTATGCGGCGAATCGAATGCGCGTATTCCAAATCGTGAAAATGCTTCTTTGATCTTGATTCAGGATCAGTGTATTGAAGCGAAAATCAAAACTTTTAGTTTTTATGTAAAAAATGGACTTTTCTGGGGATAAGGGTATAAGAGAAATTCGTATAAACACCCTCGAAATTCATCTCTTGGAGCTCTTCAATCGGGTTGTTCATCATCTTGAATGTTCTTGAAGTTCAACAGTAATTAGATTTGTGAATGATTTCCTTGTATACTTTTTGAATGCATCCCTGCGTGGTCGTATGGCGGAAAACAATTATGCGAATGTTGAACAACATTCAATCTGGGTCTGGATGAAAATTCGAAAAACCCCCGGCAGCGTTCATTTTTTACATTAAAAAGTAAAAGTTTTGATTTTCGCTTCAATACACCGACCCTGAATCAAGGTCAAGGGAGCATTTTTGTCAAAACATGTAACTTTGTCTGAATTTCAATAAAATCGTGTTTATTGAAACGATTGGTCATGAAGTATAAAATTTTATTGGATTTTTTTGCTTCTCGATCACTAAAATTTTATGCTTCATAACCAATCGTTTCAATAAACATGATTTTATTGAAAATTAGGCAAAGTTACATTTTTTGACAACATTTTGACAACTTTTTTGACAACTTTCTGACAACTTTTTCGACAAGCTTTTTGACATGCTTGAACGAAGCCTTATCTACAACAAAAGTCAGTAGTTTTATTAGTATTGCAGTTGATTTTTTTACAACTGTGTGTGTTCGGTGCTTGCTACTGATTACATGATCTTAGGAAGAAGTGGAGAAGAAAAAATTATCTGCTTTTTTCACAAGGTCTTTAATCCTATATTTAGCGAGTGCTGATTTTTGCTGTAGTTTGTTAGAAATGGTTAATTCGTTGATTGTTGTTCCATTAATTTCTTCTCTCGTCACAGCTGCTGTAATTAGTGGGATATGGGTTGGGGTTAGTGTGTTTAGAAATATCTATCTTATAGAGCTTTTAGGCGTATTATATCGGAGTGAAACCTAACCAAAAGTCAGATTCATCGAACTCAGATCCAACAAATCAAGGTTCTGCATCGACTGCTTCATATCCTGTTTCTGCATCGACTGCCTCACATCCTGTTTTAACAACGCCATGTATTCAACGATCACCATGCGAGTATGTTTAACATGAAAGCGTCATAAACGCAGATTCATAGAGGCTATACATAAATTACGTTTCAAAATAGGCGGGGGGGGGGGTCTGGGCTCATGGTTACGAAAATTTACAGGATGCTGGCAAAAAGTTACGTAACTTTATATAAGGGTTTTTCGTAAAAATTGCCTCAAATTTCAAAAATTTTGGAGCTTTTCCCTATGGGGAGACGCAATCAACAGGATTCCAAAAACTGATATGTACTTTTTTGAAGTAATTTTATGGAAAAATATCCTCTGGGGCTTAGGCTTAGGCCTAGGATTAAGTCTAAGGTTAAGTCTAGGCTTAGGCCGGATCTAGGAACTTCCACAACGGAACTCGTTGTGGAAGTTTCTAGAGCCGCCGAGAAGGATTTGTATGCGTTGTGGAAGTTCCGCGTGTCGTTTTGAACCCCGTTGTGGAAGTTCCTAGAGCCCTTAAGCTGAAGCTTAGGCTTAACCTTAAGTTTGGGCTTAAGCTTAGGCTGAAGCTTAGGCTTAACCTTAGGCCTAAGCTTAAGCCTAGACTTAAGCCTTTAGATATCGTCTTGTCGAAAGCATACCTTGGGGAATTTTTACAAATGGCGAAAAGGTTATGAATTCCACGTCATCTGCTTGGTTAGACTTAGTCAATGGTGCTGAAAGCAGCATCGAAATTGCTTCTTTCTATTGGTCACTCTTAGCCGAAGATACTGGTGATAATTTTACCTCGAATGACACTTCAACTTTTGAGGCAACCATTTTTTGCTACTATTTGATTTTTCTTAACACGTTTAGGGCCGTGATTTTTACAATGCTTTAATTAACGCTGGCAAGAAGGGGATTTCGATAAAAATCGCCCAAAATACAGCCGTTGGCGGCTATCCCGAAACTGCGAATTTGGAGAAAAATGGTTGGGCTCAAGTTCGATCACTCAATTTTACGAACTTTGAGGGTTCTGGCATTTTGCATACGAAAACGATGGTTGTTGATCGCAAGCATTTTTATGTTGGCTCGGCAAACTACGATTGGAGGTCTTTGACACAAGTTAGTTAGGCTCTATGTAAAAATTATATATTCGAAAAATTCATGACAAATGGAGCATTTTTTGTTTTTACGACATGTTCTGAATCGTTGTAGTTTTTGAGATAATTGCGTTTGAAATAGTTCATGTTTTCGTTGTAATACACAAACTTGTTTGAATGTTTTGCGAAAAAATCAATTTTAAAAATTCAATTTTTCGATCAAAATTCGATTTTTAAGCAGTAATTTGATTTTTCACAAAATTCAAAATTTTGACCAAAATTCAATTTTTCACAAAAATTCGGTTTTTCATTAACAAAATTCAATGTTTTGACCAAAATTCGATTTTTGACCAAAATTTGATTTTTCACAAAAATTAAATTTTTTCGAACAAAAATTCTTTAAATGAGACGAACTCCAAAATTATCCAATTTGAAAATTATTTTGGGTTATTGAAACGAAAACATGAATCAGGGTTTTTGTTTCAATAACCCAAAACATTGTTCAAATTGGATCATTTTGGTGTCATTTTGTTTTTCTCATTTAGCTATAAAAAATATCTACAATGTTCATTTTATGTAAATTTAAAAAATCGATTTTTCCGTTAAAAAATTCAAAATGTGTGTATTACAACGAAAACATGAACGCAAATTCAATTTTCACACGCAATTAGCTCAAAAACGGCGAGGGGTCATTTGCGTCCGGAAACATCCGTCTCGTACACTTGCGTCCGGACATTTGCATCCGACTATTTGCATCCGGAAACATCCGTCCCGGACATTTGAGTCCCGTGCATTTGCGTCCGGGCGCAAACTGTCCGGACGCTTGGTGAAAATTTTGATGAATGTCCGGACGCAAATGCCCGGGACGGAAGTTTTCGGACGCAAATGCCCGGGACGGAAGTTTTCTGACGCAAATGTCTGGGACGGAAATTTCCGAGAAGGAAGTTTCCGGACTCAAATATTCGGACGGAAAAGTCCGAGACGCAAATTTCCAGACGCAAGTGACCCCTCGCCTCAAAAACTACAACGATTCAGAACATGCCATAAAAACAAAAAAATGCTCCATTTTCATGAATTTTCCGAATATATATTTTTTACATGGAGTTTTTTCCGAGCGGAATGCTCCTTTAAATGCGAATTTAGTAGACATTTTAATATTTTTAAGAATTACATGCCATAAACTCCTGTTTGCACTGATAAGACCTGATAATGTATGCATAACATTCAGCTTTGGGACTTAAAATTCTTTTGGACTTAAAATTTTAATCCGAAGTGATGATTATAAATTATTCTTCCCCATCACACGACATTTAAACTAAAAATAATATAGTCGAAAAAATTTGCATAAATTTAGGTAAAGGAGCTTGGTGCTGCCGTCTTCAACTGTCCATGTTTAGCCGATGATGTAGGGAAAATTCTTGATGTTTACTGGCAAATGGGTGTCCCAAATGCTCAGATCCCGGATAAATGGCCAGATTCTGTGGCGACAGTCTACGGCTCACAAAATCCTCTATCGGTAAGATTGAACCAAGAAAATGACGTTGTCTATTTCTCTGCCTCGCCACCAGATTTCCGTGCTGGAGCCCGTACTGGTGATATTGATGCCATTCTAAATGTGATTAACACAGCGACACAATTTGTTCATATTGAAGTTATGGATTATGCTCCAACTACGCTCTACATGCAAAGAAATTAGTAAGCATGTAGAAATTAGGTTGACCAGAAACTGGAAAGTACCCCACAAAGTTCGTATAGAACTCGATCAGATTGAGCTCAGCGAAGCTCAAATCTCCCGGAATCGTGTTTCTCGACAGCGAAAACCCCCTCAAAATCGACAAAAATTTAATTTTCCTGAAAGAACTTTCATTTTTGTATAAGGGGTCATAAATGAAAGTCCTATGTGAAATATTAAATTTTGCCGATTTTGAGTCCGATGGGGGTTCCGCGGTCAAAGAACACGATTCTGAGCGATTTAAGCTTCTCCGAACTCAAACTGACCGAGTTCTTTACGAATTTTGCGGGGTACTTTTGTAGTATTCTCGAAGAGGAAATATTTAAATATATTTATTTATAAAAATAATGGAACAATACACAATAGGGAGACCGCGTGTCATAAAGATGAATGCTACACTTACCAGTTCTAAACTTTCCAGTTTCTACTCTTACTTCCCAGTTTTCGGTCCACCAAAAATTAAGCTGATGGAATTCACTCTTTTTTAGCTATTGGCCTTTGATAGACGACGCATTACGGAATGCAGCTTTCCAGCGCCAAATTCATGTTCGGCTTTTAATGGGAAGATGGGTTCATACGTATACGGAATTTTACTCCTACTTGTACTCGCTCCAAAATCTGAATGTGTCTCTTCCGTGTCTTCCAAGAGGTTCTAAAGGTATTAGAAGAAAATTTGACAAAAATCCCAAAAAACCAATTCAAGGTTTGCTAGGGTGTGCGGTTTAGAATAGTAATGCTCAAAGTTGTAAAAAGTTATAATTTTGAAGCATCATAAATATACGAATTTTGAGTAACATAAAATTTTTTGTTCATGGTGACGATGGAGTCAAATTTGTCACTATGAACAAAGTATATCGCACCAAAAAATCGCATGTTTATGGTTGGTGACAAAATTGTGGAGACGTGTCGATTGCGTCAACAGACATGTGCGTCATCCGACATTTGCGTCAATTTTTGTTTGCTTCAATTTTCGATTGCGTCAACAGATATTTGCGTCAATTTTTGATTGCGCCAACTTTTAAATGCGTCATCCGAAATTTGCGTCAATTTTCGATTGCGTCAACAGACATTTGCGTCAATCTTTAGAATATTTATTTGCTCGAACTTTTCTTTGAAAGTTGTTTATTAAGTTTCACACTTTCCCAGCTGCTACAATGACACAACTGCTTAAATCAAAAGCCCAATTATTCGTGTGTAAAAATTATTCGTTGTGTCAATTTTATTCTGTGTTAAATAATTCAACGCAATTTGAAATTGACGCAAATGTCTGTTGACGCAATCAAAAATTGGCGCAAATAATTTTGACGCAATCGACACGTCTCCAAATTGCCACTTGTTGAAACTGAGCATCATTTAGAGTCTTTGGGCCCTAATCTACAACCCATAACAAGCCCTTGGACTCGTTTTGATATCACATTTGCAGAATTAAATCCGTTCAATTTTCAGACTGCAAACGTGGAACCAT
>OZJO01000797.1:0-35870 GCA_900406225.1 Acrobeloides nanus | reverse complement strand
GGGTGTGCGGTTTAGAATAGTAATGCTCAAAGTTGTAAAAAGTTATAATTTTGAAGCATCATAAATATACGAATTTTTTGTTCATGGTGACGATGAAGCCAAATTTGTCACTGTGAACAATGTATATCGCGCCACAAAATCGCATATTTATGGTTGGTGACAAAATTGCGGAGACGTGTCGATTGCGTCAAAAATATTTGCTTCATCCGACATTTGCGTCAATTTTCGATTGCGTCAATAGACATGTGCGTCATCCGACATTTGCGTCAATTTTCGATTGTGTCAATTTTCGATTGCGTCAATAGACATATGCGTCATCCGAAATTTGCGTCAATTTTTGTTTGCGTCAATTTTCGATTGCGTCAACAGACATGTGCGTCATCCAACATTTGCGTCAAAAGACATGTGCGTCATCCGACATTTGCGTCAATTTTTGTTTGCGTCAACTTTTGGATGCGTCAACAGACATGTGTGTCATCCGATATTTGCGTCAACAGACATTTGCGTCAATCTTTAGAATATTTATTTGTTCGGACTTTTTCTTTGAGAGTTGTTTATTAAGTTACACACTTTCTCAGCTGCACATTTGCTACAATGACACAACTGCTTAAATCAAAAGCCCAATTATTCGTGTGTAAAAATTATTCGTTGGGTCAATTTTGTTCTGTGTTAAATAATTCAACGCAATTTGAAATTGACGCAAATGTCTGTTGACGCAATCAAAAATTGGCGCAAATAATTTTGACGCAATCGACACGTCTCCAAATTGCCACTTGTTGAAACTGAGCATCATTTAGAGTCTTTGGGCCCTAATCTACAACCCATAAAAAGCCCTTGGACTCGTTTTGATATCACATTTGCAGAATTAAATCCGTTCAATTTTCAGACTGCAAACGTGGAACCATTGAAGTTCGTTTATTCGAAGTTCCTCCATACAAAGAAATTCCAAACATTCCCTATGCTCGAGTAAACCATGCCAAGTTTATGGTAACTGATAATACTGCTTATATCGGTAGATACCATCTTAACATTTAATTTAATTTTACCGAAATTGACATTTTAGGCACCTCCAATTGGTCTGGTGATTACTTCATAAGTACAGGCGGAATTGGCATGATAATCCAGGCCGGTGACTCGAGTCAAACTTCTCAGGTTGTTCAAGAGCTTAACGATGTGTTTATACGGGATTGGAATTCGAATTATTCTACACCGATCACTGACTATGACTTGAAAGGAAATCCAATCAACTCAAACAATCTATAGGATTTATATAGTATTGTATGGCATAATAAAGGAAAAAAATTTGTTTGTTGTCTGACTTTTTGTCGAACTTATCAAGAGCAAAAACTTAGTGAAAAGATGTTTTGCTGATTTGGTAAAAAAAATGCGCTTTAGGCCTGTTTGTGTTCTTGTGTTCCGAACATAGAACCCAATGTTTACGAATACATGATGCGAGATGAAACTGCAACACTTGATTTTTTGCGTTTTCATTGTTTTTTTCAACAAATTTCATTTAAAATTTTGTTTTTAGTGTTAAAATGAATGAATTGAGACCTGCCATAATTAGAACGTATGAAAATGGAAAAGAATAAGTGAAATTGCGCGGTTTCTTGATATTGAACCGTCGACAGTATCTCGAACAATCAAGAGATTCGAAGAAACCGGAAGCAACGAAAACCGAAAAAGAAAAAAAACTGCAAGAAGTCGAAGGAATATTAAGCGCTTGGATTACTCTGTGTGGAGCATTCTAGAAGAAAAAGCGTGTGCGAAACCCCACCCGAATGTGGAATCCTTGAAGCGAACTTTGAAGAAGGCATGGAACGAAATCACCTTGGAAACTTTGATCAAGATCGTGGACAACTTTCCGAAGCGACTGAAGGCCTGCATGGATGCAAAAGGCAGACATTTTGAATAAATCTTGTTGTTGTAATTGTTATTTGTTGTATTCTAAATAAATTTGTTAAAAAAATGTTATTAAAGGGGGAGTCAACTTTTCAGTAGCACTCGAGAGACCATTTCTAGCAGAGTTTTTATCATAACTTTTGATAGATAAATCCGTTTGACTTGGTTTTGGTGTCATTTTGAAGCTCAGAATCTGATGGATGAAAGCGCTCGGATTAATCCATAGTTCGATGACTTGTGATCGCTGTTAAGAACCAATGCGAGATGCGAAGCAAGGAAGAGGCCGATACTGAATTTGTGAAAAAAAAGAGTGCCGTTTTGCACCAAGGAATCAAAATAAGCCTATGAAGAGATTTTTAGCGGTATGTTTCCTTTTTTAAAGGAAGGGTTATCTTTTTCTAGGGTACTTTCTTTGAACATAAGAAAACAGGACGTGTTTCGTTGAAGAAAGTCGTGCACCTATCATATCTTTGGGTTAATCGTATGTGCACTATGAAAAAACGGCTTAAAAATGTTTTTCAAACATCAAATTTCCTTTTTGCTCCTTGGAGTACACATTTGACACTAGCTCCAAAATTTTTTCTAAAAAGATCATTTTTAGGGGTAATTTTATGCGGGGAATCGATTGCGCACATTCCCAAAATGTGAAAACGTTTCCTTGACCCTGATTCAGGGAAACATTGGATTTTTGAAGCGAAAATCAAACAAATCCGAAAATGTTTGATTTTCGCTTCAAAAATCCAATTTTTTTCCTGAATCAGAGTCAGGGAAGCGTTTTCACATTTTGGGAATGTCGATTCCCCGCATAAAATTACCCCTAAAAATGATCTTTTTAGAAAAAAATTTTTTTCGAGAGGTAGTCACAAAGTGGACCCCCTTTAAATAGTCAATATTACAAGGGTACAAAGTATATCCGACAATTGAGGTCTAATAGTGTAATCGTTGTAAATCCTTGGATCACATGGTTTGGACTAGTTAGTGAGTTGAGAGAGACTCCTGTCTAGTAGAAATACATACAAAATCATTTTTTAAATAAAAAAGTTAAACACAGTTCTTCTTAGTCAAGCACAGTCATTCATACTCAACTTGTATTTTTTTCTTGTTAATATTTACGGATTATGATTTAATTCTTCTATAAATGAATGTGGATGATTCACGTGAATTCGTTTTCTTCTTCTCCTTCATCAACAGCCAACAGGTGTTTTATAACAGGCATAAATATAAAGTCAGCCAGATCATCCGCCACTTGTCTGGGCTATTTTTGAGACTCTTGCATCATGGCCAATTTTTCGCTATTCAATCTAATTTTTGTGTCATTTATTGGAATAAGTTTGGGATGTAAATGTATTCCGCCAACGCAAAATATGGCTTATTGCAGGGCACAATGGAGTAAGATTTTTTCGCAAAAATGACAGGGCTAAAAAATTTTTTTCATAAAATTGTCTAAAAGCGTTTTTTGGATTCCCAGCATCAAACAACCCATATAGGATTTTTTTTTAGAAAATTTTATGAAAAAAATTTTTTCAGAAAAATAACCCTGTTAACTTTTGCTTAGTAGTACCTTAAGTTTCAGACTATGAAAACAAAAATGTAACGTTTTTTTTAGTTTCCAAAGCTAATATATTAAAACAAGTAGACGCGAATGGTACTATCATTTATAATGTACAGCATTTGAAGATTTTTAAGGTAAAATTTGTTTAAAATCTTTGCCATATTTGAGGATTTGGATCGAGTACAAAATCAATTGTTGTAATTTTCATAAGACTACCCCGCTATCAATCGTGCCGTGCATTTCACGACACTAGCAGCGTCTCTAACAGTCGTGCCGTTGCACTACGGCACGACTTTGTGAAAAAAATTTAGAAATTTAAAAAAAATTCAACGATGTTGTGCTACAAGTTGAATGGGTTTGAGTATTGACACGAAAACCCTGAATTTTAAATTGTTTAAAAGTACGCTTAATTATTGGATGTATTTAAAAAGAAAACGGTATTTTTTATAACTCGACGAGACGAACAAAATGACATCAAATTTATCCAATTTGATAATTGTTTTGGGTTATTGAAACGAAAATTCTGATTCATGTTTTCGTTTCAATAACCCAAAACAATGATCAAATTGGATAAATTTTGTATCGTTTTGTTCGTCTCGTCGAGCTATATAGAATGCCGTTTTTGTTTTAAATATACCCAATAATTAAGCGTATTTTAAAAAAAATTTAAATTCAAGTTTTCGTGTCAATACTCAAACCCATTCAAGTCGGCACAACTGCTAGAGTCGTTCCGTAGTTCAACGGCACAACTGCTACAGTCGTGAAATGCGCGGCACACCTGATCAGCGGGCAGTCTAACGAATTTTTAGAACATCACCAAAGATATACCAAACGAGATTTATACTGCTAACTCAACAGCTGCTTGTGGTGTTACATCGTTATTAGAAAAGAATGAATATTTACTTGTTGGTAAGTGTTTTCTTAAAAATGAAAACATGTTTCCATTTTTAAATTCAAAACAAGTTTTCATTTTTGCTGAAAAATTTAGGAATAATTAACAGTGGAAAACTTTATATAAATTCCTGTATTGTGATGCCAATACTAGATGGAAGATTTCAATCACATCCATTGTGGAGGGATGTGCCGCAAGACTTAAGATTGAGGCTTGTCAAGAAAGACTTTAAACCATGTCCGATTTTTAAACGATAAATAATTTTTATATATATTAAAGTTGTATATAAAAGTGTAAATAAATTCTATAGTAAAGTTAGGCAAGATTATATAGACAGCATAGGAAAGGAAGAGCAATTTTTAAAAAGGAAATTTTTACAAAAATAGTCTTAAAAGGACCAGTCCAGTCAGGGCTTATATTTACCCTAGAGATTTTTTTCGAAAAAATAATTTACGGCTCCCCAAAAATCACAAAATCCACTTTTTTGGGTCACCCTACTGTATTTTTACTTTTGTCCAAAAAAGTTCTCAAAAATTTCCTACCTATGCCTCATATGAAAAATTACACAACATTACTATCTATAGCTCCTAAATTGAATTTCTCACTAGCTTTTTGCGTGATCATTTTTGCTATGGATAAGCTACTCGTAGCGCCTGGACTTGGTGCATTCCTTACGTGAAGCACTCTTGATCCGAGCTCTCCTTCACCTCCATCGAAAATGAAGTCTTCTATTAAGCTACCATCCGGGCCCAAAGCTTGTGCTCTTACACCAGTAAGGCCTCTAAATTATTTTTCCTTTTTAGACTAGTTAGTAATAAAAAAAGAAACCTCTTGACATCTCTTAGTCTTAGCTCAGGTACATATCGCCGGAGTTGCTTGACTTGGGCCGCAATAATGATGCCACGATATAGTTCGGAAACACCATAAGTAGTATATTTAGCGATTAATTTATGCATTCCTCTACAAATTCATAATTTTAAAGGACTATTCAACTCGGAAAAAAACCCTATATAAAAATAATTTATTCGGAAAGATCATGAAAAATGAAGAATTTTTTGTTTTTACGACAACCTCTAAATCGTTGTAGTCTTCGAGATAATTGTGTTTGAAATTTGAATTTGAGTTCATGTTTTCGTTGTAATACATAAACTTTTTTGAATTTTTTGCGTAAAAATCGATTTTTTAATATTTTCAAAAATGAACGTTTTTAGAAAAATTCAATTTTTGCTCAGAAATCCAAATATTGAACAAAAATCAATTTTTGGTCGGGATCCGGAAGGGGACGGGATCGAGTTTCGATCAAATTTTTCGGACGGGATGCCAAAAATCTCCGGATTTTCGGGGACGTAATCGAACACTATTGTATAACACAGTTATCGATTGTTTACACAGGGTAAGAAAAGTTCAAAAATTTACTTGTATGACAAAGCATCTTTCAAATCAGATAAAGAAATATCGAAATAGCTATAGCCTTCTCGTTTGAAAGCCAATACGGCATTCGGTCCAAGCAAAATCTCTAAAGTAGTAGAAGAAAATCAACAAATCTATCAAAAAATTTTTTACCTCCTTTCATAGTTGGCGTAAAATGCACGCCTAAAAATGGGAATCTTGAATCTGGGACCTAAAAATTCTCTATTTTATCAAAAAATTTCTATTAATTTTTTACCGGATAAATATTTGTGTGCACAAGATGCTTTTTCTCCGGCTTCAAAATCAAATATTCACCACGGAATGGCACAATTCTTGGCTCGGACGAACACCCTGTCAACGCTGCTACGCGATCCGAGAACAAGCCAGCACAAGTTATAAGATGACGACAGTAAATTTCGTCCTAAACAAGCTCAGAAATTCATTTGAGAGCCAGAGGGCCACCCACGTGAAAAATTTTTTGAAATTTTTTTTGGAAATGACACTTCTAGAGGTAAAAACATGCGAGGAATCCGAATTTGACATTTTCGAAGCGAAAAAACGCTTCCCTGATTCAGAAAAGGCTAGTGTATTGAAGCGAAAAGTCGAAAAACTTTTCGCTTCAGCATTTTTTCGCTCCGACAATGTCAAATTCGGATTTCCCGGCATGTTTTTACCCATATTTCCGAAAAAAATTTTCGAAATTTTTTTCACGTGAGTGCCCCTCCCCCATATTGTGTAGTAGCTACTTCATTTGATTGTCTTACCTTTCCTGCATCTGATGTCACTTTAACAGGATATTTATTCTCCTTGCCTTCCCCTGGGTTTTCACTGGCTAGCTTAATGCCTCTCAATGGGTGGTTATAATAAATCTTCCCACCAGCTTCTTCAAAATCTTTTCCATAGCTTTTTGTGACGACGCCCCAGTCGACAATTCCTGTATGTCCTGACCAAATTGCTTTTAGACCCTTAAAATTATCAATCTTATAGTCCGTTTCGGCAGGGTAAATATAACTCTGTAAAATTACACCAAAATGATCAAATTTGAAAAAAGTTTTGGGTTATTGAAACGAAAACATAAATCAGGGTTTTCGTTTTAATAACTCAAAACATTGTTCAAATTCAATAAATTTGGTGTCATTTTATTCGTCTCAGCGAGTTATAAAAAATTGCTACAATGTTCATCATAGATAGACAAGGGGGGAGCCTCCCCGCTTGATCCACTACGCACGGACCCAAAATTGAGAGGGGACCACGCACTCATGGGCCCAAAATTTAGGGGTGATCACGCATAGACCCCGCCAAACATATAAGGTAGTCCATTAAAAATAGTGTCAGAAGACTACCTCAAGCTAAAAAAAGGTCCTTTTTTGATGGAAGTGGTGGGGGACCACTCCATCGGGGGTCCCCCCCCCACCTTGCCGACCTATAATATTCATTTTATGTTGAAAACGGTGCAAAAATGGAACTTTTCGCCAAAAGCCTATGTATTGAAACGAAACGCCTGAGTGCAGGCTCAAAATTGCCCTTCCTTGATAGGGAGAAAATAAAAAAAACCTTACTCGACAATGTGGTTCAATCTCTTGGATCTTTTTACTATCCACAAATTCAATACCCTTACAATTGTTTTGATTAGCTCTTTCATAGAGGGCCTAAATTTTTTTCTCTCTAAAAAAATGAGGAATATTCATTTACATCTAGACGAGGGATCTCTTCTTTTTCCACTGCGACTATCAATTTTCCCACTTTTTTATGAGGTATATTTTTCTTTTCGAGGTATTTATAAGCCAAATCGATGCCTAAAATAGGAAAAATTGGCACGGAACATTGTATATTTAGTCTTTCAAATCCACCAGTCCACTCGAAAAAAACACTATGAAAAAATTATATATTCGAAAAATTCATGAAAAATGGAGAATTTTTTGTTTTTATGGGTCATAGGCTGGGAGAGGGTAGGTCATGAGGTGGAAGGGGGTAGGTCATCGGCCCCCTGTGCTGGGGGACCCCCTTCTAAAAAAAGGTCGCCAAACTGCGGGGGGGGGGGGGGTCATAAAAACAAAATTTTGGACCGGGGTCTGTACAACTGTGTTCAGAAAATGCCGTAAAAGCAAAAAATATTCCATTTTTCATGAATCTTTTGAATATATAATTTTTACATAGTTTTTTTCCGAGTGGACTGGTCCTTTAACTGTATAGCATCAATAGAGCTATGTTAAAAAAGGTGTTATTAAATAATAAAACTTAACTTCAACACATAATTTAGCCTTCAAGCTTCCAGGTGTATAATAAATTCCAGCATGAAGGACTCCACTATTATGCCCACTTTGATGCGCTCCTAAAAATTACTTCATATTACCCTTTTCATGGATAGCTTTATAGAAAGTGTCGACTACGTGGTGAAGTGTATAAAGAAGCCGACCATCCGATTTGGCAAATTAAGCAACGTTTGGCTCGCAGGTTCGATTTCCACAAGGGTAAAATTTTTGCTTTTCAAAAATTTTTTTGCAAAGCAGCAAAAAATTTTTGAAAAAGAAAATTTAAAAAAATGTATGCTCCTTTTTGCAAAAAATTTTTTGAAAAGCAAAAGTTTTACCCTCGTGGAAATCGAACCTGCGAGCCCAACGTTGCTTAACTTGCCAGATCGGACAGACAGCTTCTTTATACACTTCGCCATGTAGCCAAGAATTTATACAAAGCTATTTAGGCATCCCTGCGTGGTCGTTTGGCGGAAAAATTATTAACTATTTTTCCACCAAACTACCACGCAGGGATGCCATAAAAAGGGTAATATATAACTTACCCAATGTGGGCTCTTTCTCAAGCAATGCTATGGATAAATCCGGCCTGGCTATTCTCAAATGCCTAGCTGTAGCACATCCCACTATACCACCACCAACTACTGCGATATCATAAAAAGCACGAGCCATGTTCTCTCAGCTAAAAAAACCAAACTCAGATTCAACTGACCTATTCTAATTGAAATGGAATCAATTAAAAGGCAACAAGAAACAGAATGAAAACAAACGAAAACAAAACCGTTGCATCTTTTTATGTCATAATTCCTTTTTTTCGTTATCGACCCAACTAAAAATTCTATTGCGATCTATTTTACTATATGAGCACGTGCATTTCACTTGTGTGTTCAAAGTTGTATAAAAGATGAAAAGATTGAAGCCACACAAGTATTTGACATTCTGCCGAAATTGAGTCTTTTTTATAACTTTCGAAAAGAGACGAATATTATTCGATTCTAGCGCACATGTGAATTCAAAATCTGTGATTTTCGAGTTTCACCTCGCAAAGGTCGTCTCTAGGGGTATTTTTATGCGAAAAACACGAATTTGACGTTATTTTTTATGTACCCCCTAAAATGTCGATATTTGACTATAGAAGTCGCTTTTGACGAAATTTTCGACCGTACTAGAGTTTTTCTAGTCGAGGAATTGATTGCGCGCATTACCGAGGCATGAAAATGCTTGCTTGACCCTGAGAGAATACAAAGTTTTTGAAGCGTTTTTGGGGTACATTCTCGTGGTCAAAAACAAAAAAATACTTCAGATTCGTGTTCTCCATGTCGAAAAATTCTCTGAGACCAAATTTCAGCCAATTTGGAATTTTTTTGAAAATTCGATTGGGGACCAAAGAGGGCCAAAAACTCGGGTTCATTTTCTCCTTAAAACCAATTTTTCCCTGAAACAGGGTCAAGGAAGCGTTTTCACGCATTCGGGAATGCGCGCAATTGATTCCCCGCATCAAATTATCCCTATAGGGGTCCTCTTTCGAAAAAAATTTCGAGTCCAAAAATCATGGAATAAGTCACAAAACTTTTCGATCAACCCAATATTTTGTTATAATTTTTTTATATTCAACTTATATTTAAAGGACCCTCCCACTTGTTGGGGGTTGATTACATGTGAAAGAGCATAAAATTCTGTGCATTTTTTACTTTTTGACCACTACTTGAAAATCTAATGGTAAAGAGATGTGAGCAAAAAAAGATGGGTTTGAAACTAGAGAAGAGTAGCAATCTTTTGAATGGTGATTGCTGCCAAAATTGCCCATAAATTGTTTGAAATACAGAGGATGCAATTTTATGTGAGCATTTTACGCTATTTTTCTATAGAAAATGTTTATATAAACATTGCACCCTCTGTATTTCAGACAATTTTGACGAGCGACCACTCAGAAGATTGCTACAATTCTCTAGTTTCAAAAAAATTTAGCAGAAGACTCAACTCCTACAAAAATTTATGGGACATGGGAGCAAAAAACTTCGGTTTGCAGTACATTTTAGCGTGTTTAGACATGGTCCAAATGAGATCGAATCGTGTCAATTTTGATTTTATTATATTTTATAGTCAATTTTTGATTTTATTGTCAATTTTGATTTTTATTATTCGGGAGGCCCAGAAACCACAATCTAAGCGATAAAAAGTTATGTTATTAATAGCAAAACATGTTATAATGGCAAAAATAGAAAATTTCTAAACTTTTGAGCCCCTAAAATTTGAGTCGTTATTAGTAAAGTTGAATATTTTGATGGAAAAACAATGTCTGGCGCGGTTTTTTGCTAAAATATTTAAAGACATCTAATTATTTCACTGGGAAGCGGTTTTGACTGGATTTCAACAAAATTTTCAAAAGAAAAATTCGATTTCATATTTTTTCAACAAATTTCCAAACTTTCGAGCCCTACTGTATCTCTTTACCATTATATTTACAAGTAGTGTTCCAAAAGCAAAAATGCTCAGAATTGTATGCTCTTTCAAATAGAATCAACTACCCACAAGTGGACGGGGTCCTTTAAATCAGATTTGTAAAGTAAAATTTTTTTATTCAATTTTTTATTAATAAATAATCTAACTGAAACGTGCCAAAGATCTTCGTATTATTGAGNGTCCTTTAAATCAGATTTGTAAAGTAAAATTTTTTTATTCAATTTTTTATTAATAAATAATCTAACTGAAACGTGCCAAAGATCTTCGTATTATTGAGATCGTTGGAGCGTCTCGCCGGATATAATTGGAAAATAAAAACCAATAAATAAAATAAAACCTGAAAATCTGACCAACCAACAACATTTATTTACAGATCTTTGGATATCAAGACGTAGAGTTGGAAAAAAGATGCTCAATTTTTGAATAGTTTTTCAATAAAATAAAAGTGCTTATTGAACACCCGAAAACTCTATAACAACAAAGGCAAAGACGGCATTAAACAAAATATTATTGAATAATACTTTTCAAATCTCAAGTGCGGTATAACAAAAATATTGCTTTTGAAACTTTTTTTGAGATCACACTCGAGATTAATCAAGATAAAAATGTACCCAAAATGAAACTAAATCGGAACTAAGCCAAGGAAAGATCGAGGGAAGAATATCCTAGTTTGGAAAATTATATTTTAAAAACAATTTAAAGCTCATCGTGGTCTTCCTTCTGTTCTTCTTCTACTTCATCTTCGTCCTTATCACCTCCTTCAGCCTTCTTGGCTTCCTCTTCTGCCTTGCGTTTCGTTTCTTCCTCTTCGAGACGCTTCTTCTCTTCCTCATCGTGCTTCTCCTTCTTCTTCTTTTCAGCTTCCTTCAATTGGTCGAAGGTCTCGGCGGCATGGGCCTTAGCTTCTTCAACGCTATCGGTGATGAGGACATTGTCGAAAATGGTGCCAGATTTCACTTGCCAGAGATCGAATCCAATGGCTCCGAAGTCTTTGTAGAGGTACAATTCATCATNTCAACGCTATCGGTGATGAGGACATTGTCGAAAATGGTGCCAGATTTCACTTGCCAGAGATCGAATCCAATGGCTCCGAAGTCTTTGTAGAGGTACAATTCATCATCGGGGGTGTATTCTGGGTTGTCAATTTCTGGGTGGATCCATTTGCCCTAAAAATTTCATAATTAAGTAACTCGGATGTATCAAAAAAGGGCAATTTTGCGATTTTTTAAATAAATTTTTAAAGGGAGAAGGTCGATTAAGGCGAGTTATCGAAAAAACATTTTTTTCGATAACTTTTTATATATATACCTTGTAGTTGGGGTTCTTGATTTGTTTTGGCTTCCATTCTCCCTTGTATTCTGGGTTGTCAATCATTGGTGGCTCCCATTCACCGTCCATCTCATCATCCCAATCTTCGGGCTTCTTGGCATCTGGGTCTGGGATGTGCTCTGGCTTGTCCCAGTCTGCTGGTTTCTTGTCATCTGGGTCATCAATGTATTCTTTGTCATCCCAGTCTTCTGGTTTCTTTGCATCAGGGTCTTGGATCTTCTTGGGTGGGAGGAGATCCCAGTCGGATTCAAGGTCGCCGCTTTCTGCCTTCTCACCATCAATTTGGACTTCATAGGTGTTGTCTGGGTTCAAGATAAGGGTGTACAAGTGGGTGAGTTCATCATCCTTGCAACGAATGTCCTTCTTGATGAGATGGTTCTTGCCCTTGTAGTTGAAGATAACATGGACTTTCTTGGTGCCGGGACCGCAAATATCAGGACCGAACATGATATTGTATACAGTATCACCGTGGAAATCTTCTTGGTTGATGTCGCCTGGCATGACCTTAACAAATTATTATTATTTTTCACAAAAAACGAAAGAAAATTTCCCATTTTTTCACAAAAAAATGACTAAAATTTTCCATTTTTCTCCAAAATTCATCATTTTTTGACAAAAGAGGGCCCTTATGATTTTCACCAAATTTTGGAAAAATTTTAAAAACATAAGGGGCCCTTATGATTTTGGTCCCTCCTGAAATGGAATCCTGGCTTCGCCTATGTTTAAGCATTACCTTAACGTATCCACCACCACAGTCAATCAATTGTTCATGCTTGACAGTGAATTGGATCACCAACGGCTTTCCTTTGTTTGTGAATGAAGGGAATTTGGTGGAGATCGAATAGAATTTAGCGTCTTGAGAAGTTTGGAGACCCTTGTCACGTTTGGCATCACCATAGAATTTTCCATGGGACAATTTCCACTCACCAAAATCATCTTTATGTTTTGAGACAACCCATCTATCCTTCCAGGTATCGTCAAGAAATTCTTCCTTGAAGTAAACTTCACTTAAAACAGTGGTTGCCACCAGGGCGAGCGCCGCAAGTCGTAGAAGCATTGTGTTACTTTGTCTTCTAAAATATAGAAATAAGAAATTCTTGTTTCAAAATTAAAATCCGTAAAAACGCGTATACAGTCAACTCTAGATTTAGTGACCCCTCCCGCCAACACACCCACGCAGGGATGCGTTGCAAAAGTATAAATAAAGTCAAACTCGATTTAGTGACACCCTCCCTCCGATTCGACCCTTCTCCTGAGGGTGTCACTAAATTGAGAGTTGGCTGTAGTAATATTTTACACAGGGGTCTGAAAGGGCTTGAAGATTCAGAATGGTTAGCTAAAAGTTAAAGGTGAAAATGAAAAACTAAATAATATAATGAATTTTTGCCGAATAAATTCTATCTCAAGTCCACGAAACGTTCGAATGAAGAAGCGAGGCATTCGCTGATTGGACCACGTCGTCGAAACGCTGACTCAAACCAATCAGAGGCAGCCAGCCTCGAAAGTGGGAGGGGCGTGCCGAATATATAGATTGTTCGCGGCCTGCATAATATCGCTAACGAACGCGCGCGTTATAAAGGCGCATGTGTGTAGATAAAAAAGAAGTACTTATTATATGAAAAATGATATTAAAAAAGTTGTAAAAAAGTGTATCGATTTATGAATTTCCTATAAGGCTCTTAGTAAGAAAAAAANAATATATAGATTGTTCGCGGCCTGCATAATATCGCTAACGAACGCGCGCGTTATAAAGGCGCATGTGTGTAGATAAAAAAAGAAGTACTTGTTATATGAAAAATGATATTAAAAAAGTTGTAAAAAAGTGTATCGATTTATGAATTTCCTATAAGGCTCTTAGTAAGAAAAAAAGGTTCAACATCCTTTGTGCAGGAGCAAGTGGCGCAAGATTAATTTAATTTATTTGTTCCATAAGTCAACTATACAACCAATTACGACTTATGTAGATATAGCACAGAAATATAGCTCAATAAAAAAATATAATAAGGCAGTCCTATCCTGTACAAGGATTCTAGCTCAATAAAAAAATATAATAAGGCAGTCCAATCCTGTACAAGGATTCCACTTTTCTGATCACATTCCTTATTGAGAGGGCCGCATAGACTTCTGTGCTTCGTATCAGTCGCTTAAACTGACGCAGATCATGGCTGGGTGTTCGTTCCAGATACGCCTGACAGAGTTCACGGAGCTGCTACGAAATGCTTTGGATGATATCAAAACTGAAAAATAACACCGGGAATCGATTCCACTACACCAATTTACCCTAGAAAAGTGCTTTCTGTGATAATTTTTGGCTTAAAAACAATAAAAAAAAACAGGCTAAAAAGACGTCGTTTAGATCTTTTTTCGAAAATTTATGTTTTTTTGGATCTAAAAATCTATGTTTTTTGAGGGCTAGAATATTTTTCTTTTGAGTTTTCTACCGTTTTTCGATATGGGGAACAAAATTAGCAAAGTCGATTTTGAAAATTTCGATTTTTTCAACATAGAAAAAACACTTAAAATTCAATTTTTCGACCTCTAGGATAGAGAATTTTGGAAAAATAACATCGCCATTGGATTCCTCACAAAATTTTACCTATATGCATGTCAAATTTTGATCGATTTATTACATTTTAACGAAAAACGCGATTTCGGTATATAAATGGTTCCCCCTTTAAGCAAACTCCAAATACATAAAAAAAAAATTGACTTGTAAAGCACTTTTTTTTTTACAATTTTTGACTATAACGAACATTCCTAGATAATTTTTTGTATTTTCTCAAAAATTTTCTCATTTTTTTCAACAAAAGTGTCAAAAATCTTCTATTTTTAACCAAAAATTTCATTTTCTGAGCATTTTTCAAAAAATTTTCGCCTGCGGTGCCGTTTTTTCTTACCCTAACTCAAGGATTTTACCAAAATTGTCCTAAAACTCTCATTTTTAACAAAAGTTTCCCCAAATTTGACTTGTTTTTAACCAAGAATCGTAATTTTTTGAGCTTTTTCAGCTTATAAACAAGCATTTTGCGTCTCGACTTCGTTTGAATTAGTTGGAGTATTGACACGAAAACCCTGAATTTTTTATTTTTTTAAAAATACACTTAATTATTGGTTGTATCTAAAAACGACACCAACACAAAGAAAAATTTTTTTGCGGCGAGGAACAAAAAAGCAAATTGTAGAACACACCCTTCTGAATGACTTTTATTAAAGCAGTTTAAAAATCTATCGTTTAATCTTGAGTTATTATGATCAAAACAAGCCATTTTTGATGTCTAAAATACCCCCGATTTTTAAAACGGATGTAGAAATCGAACGAAGTCGGGCAACATCTCCATCTAATATATATTCCAAATTTTTCCGAACAAAATCAATTTGTCTTCACGACGGAAAAATGATGAAAAATATCATTTTTCGATGTTTTTTTCACTGTTCACATTTTTTCCCACTTTGGACAGCCGTGAATCAAACATGCACTTTAATTTTTTCGTTGAACCGTTTTTTCGGAACTAGTATCGATTAGATACAAGGGGGAGAGCAAAAGTCCTCGTGTAAGGCATAGACCTGAAATCTTTCCCCGAATCAAGAAAAGGCTATTTAACGTATGGCATGTGATTCTTAAAAAATGTGGCCCTACGTCATATAAATAGCCTTTTCTTGATTCGAGGAAAGATTTTCAGGTCTCAGAAATATGAAATTCGTATTTCCCGCATAAAAACCCCTAGAGTGGTCAATTCCAGATGAGAAATTTTTTTTCGAAAATTTTCACGTTCAGTGAGCCAAATCGATACTAGTTCCGTTTTTTCTTTTGAGATTCTCTAGTTAAACGTTTAAATTTTTGTGCATTAAAAAGAATTTCTGAAATTACGATGTCTTATTTTTGACGGCCCATTTTGTTAGTCGTCGACTTGCTTTAAAATCGTTTGCCATTCTCCTAATTTTTTGTATTTAAAATTTCCAACTTTCTTTATTTTGACTTTTATAATTAAAAAATTATTGCATTTTATCAAACTTAATCAGCCATTTTCTAGTTTTCCTAGTAAAATCTCAGATTCCATTATTCCCTCGCAAACGTATTTTGAGCAAGAAAAATGACAACAATTGTCAGTAATAAAACTTTCATATTAAAAAATTGTTCTTCTTGATTTTCATCATACGTGGGCAAGGGATGGGATCAGCGACCAAAAATGCGAATTGGGTCTATTACCAGGCTGCCCAAAACATTTTTAAATGAGAAAATTTGACTTCAAAAATCAGATTTTAGGAGCAAAATGCTAATTTTCCATTAAATTTGACAAAATTTCGCATCTCAAAAATCAAATTTGACACTGAAAAATCAGCATTTTGCCATATTTGACATCTCAAAATCAGCACTTTTATGAAAAATCAGCAGATTTGGCAACCCTGTCTATTACCCATTTCGTATTTTTCACATAAAAATATTAAACTTTTCGCTCTAAAAAAATGCGAATTGGGTCTTAATTTTTTCACGAATGCGGCTAAATGGTGGGGGATCATGTCTCCCCTTGCCCACGTAACTTTGCATAGAGCAGTTGCTTTGTTTTTATTCAAAACTTAGAAATTTGAGCAAAATTTAATTTTTTAACATGGAGATTTTATTTTTCTTATTTTCTTTTGCGGATCGTAATTATGGAGGGAGGCCTGGGCCAGCTGTATACATCCAGTGTCGAAATTTCTGTAACTTTTTACCATTAGCATTTTAACTCATGACGTCTTGTGCTTTTTTTGTCCCTCTCAAAAGCAACAAAAAAGTCCAAACACCGTGAATTGAAACGAAAATTGTAAAAAGTTAGACGTATCGAAATTTTAGACTTCTGGGTATACATAACTATCCCCTGTGGCACCCTTCTCCTAAATCTAATAAAAGTTTTAAATTTTCAGAAGAAATTGGAAATTTTCCATAACTTCTCTCTCCCTCCCAAATTGGGTATACACAATAACGGGACGATTTTCTTCAGATCTCATCTCCCTTAAGGAATTTTTAGATAGTGTAAACGACTTTTTTCTCAACTTTTTATCCTGAGTAAAAGTCTTTGACATCATATCAAAGTTCCTTGTAGGAGCCGAGATCTGAAATCGTTCCGTTTTTGTGTTGTTTGAATGATATTGTGTATGCCCAAAATTGCGACATTGATTTCATGTTTTTAAACCCCATTTCTATCTTAAATTTTACGAGAAACATTTGCTTTTTTAATTTCAATATCCAAAATGATATTTTCTCTTTAGGAAAATGTTTATAAGGAATTTGGATGGGAAAACTGTTGTCCTAGAGCCAACACTCGTTGTGCCTACCTCGACTGTTCGTGTATTGAAAGGTGTGATCGAAGCTCAAGAGGGTATTCTTCCACAAGATCAGCGCCTTATTTATGGTGGTAAGTTTGGTTTCGAAATTTTGCTGACTCCCGAGAGTTGTGCATTTATGTGCGACTTGAGGACGGACCCAGCATCTCACTAATTCATTTGTGCTACTCTAGGATGTCAGTTGGATGATGACGATCTTACTCTCGAAGAATATGAAATCGATGAAGATGCAACCATTGAACTGAGCTTGCGGTAAGCTTTAACCTATGGTGACCAAGTTCGAAGAATATATGAATTTCTTTAAAAAATAGTGAAAAAAATAAGATTTTTCGCATCTTTTCAAAGAAAAAACTAAGATTTTTAAATAAAATTTGCTCAAAAATAAGTAATAAACTTTGGACTCTCAAAATAAGAACAAAGTATAGCACCATTTTTTAGCTTGCTTGGTGGTGGCAAAAAGCGAAAGAAGAAGGTTTATTCGACACCGAAAAAGATCAAGCATAAGCGAAAGAAGGTCAAGTTGGCCGTGTTGAAATTGTATAAGGTAATTTTTGTGTTACTATATTCACAGGGGGTAATTAATTTGGCAATGATTATATCCGTAGAAAATCGGTGTCCTGGCCTCTGAATGCCATGATAGAAAGTGCGGCGAAATGAGCCAAAAATAAAATAACTAAGCCACTAGCGGTGGAAGTTTACTTATGACCGATTGAGGCTAGTTATCGACAAAAACTTTTTCGACGAACGTAAAAAAATTCGAAACTATGAAGAAATCTGTTTTCGATGAAAAATCGAAAAAACTTGAGTGATTTTTGGTCATTTTTAGTTGTTTTGATTGAAACTTGCTGTAAAAAAGGCCAAAAAAACACCCAAAATTTTTTTCGGTTTTTCCTAACAGTATTTTTTATCTTTTCGAACATTTTTTACATTTATCGAAAAATTTTTTGCGATTCCTTGCCTCAATTGGCCCTCCTTTAATTTTCTGAAAATTTTAGATTGGCGACAACGACAAAATTGATCGCAACCGAGTCGAGTGTCCTTCAGCAACTTGTGGAGGTGGTGTCTTCATGGCCAAGCATACGAATCGTCATTATTGCGGACGTTGCCACAATACGGTGACTGAACAGAAATAATAAATTTTTAAGTTTTTTGTTTATGGTTTTTGTTCAATAAATTGTTGAATTTTTACTTGATATATTTTTTACAAATTGACATTTCCCATGTTTGATTTCATAAGGATGTTCGGCACCATTAACGTGTAACCAAAGGAGGTGCAGGTCCCTCTTCGAGCCGAAAGCTGGAAGGATTTTAGGGGAGGGGTCCGCTTATAAAGGGGTTTGACTGTGTGTATTTTTAACGCTGATTTTGGTGGGGGGGGGGTTCCCTTAAATGATTTTAAGGGGGAGTCTGCTTAAGGGGGTTTGACTGTATAGCTTTTTTCTGCGTCCCTGCATGATCGTATGGCGGAAAAATCAGGATTATTTAGTACTAATCCTTACACCACGCAGGGATGCATAAAAAAGCTATATAAGGATCCACGTTTCTCTTCGTTTCAATGTACACGTTGCCTGGTTCAATAAGAAGTTCCTTGGTAGCCAAAAAAATTTCGACTATAGCACCAAATGTTCTAGATTTATGATGCAAAGATCGACAACAAAAATTCTTGCTGTTGACGCTTTTATAAGGTTCAAATTAAGGTCAATTTTATTTCGGCCAAACCTCAAAACATATTTTTTGCACGGATCCATTATTTTCTTGAAAAGACAATTTTATTGATTTACCGGCCAGAAAGGGGATGGCCATTCGTTTGGAAGAAAGAGCACGCGATTGTGTATGTATATGATTATTCGTAGTGGAAATAATAGGAATTGTCATTCAAAGATTGCAAATATTTTTCGAATGACTATTATTTTTGTGGAATGATTTTTGATGCAGGGCAACATTTGGCCTTGGTTATTTTGTTGGGTGATACTTTTTTGCACATAAACAATTTTTTGCACCTAAAATCTTATTTTTTGATCGGATTCAATTTTTTGAATTAGAAAAACAGTTTTTCAACAATTTAGATATTCTAAAAAAAACGAATTTGTAGACTCAATAAAACGCATTTTTTAGTACTCAACATGCAATTTTAGATCATAAAAATGTTTTTCCAATTCAAAAAATTAAATCCAATCAAAAATTAAGATTTTGGTGCAAAAAATGAGATTTATGTGCAAAAAAGTGTTTTTTTAGGTACAAAAAAATATTTTTTTGTGTTATTCGCAAAGACCTGATCCATTGCAGTTAGAATATTTCGATGTCACGTACTACTGAAGACTCTCAGGTTAGAACTTTTCCCATTTTTTCATCTGTGAAAATATTTTTGCACTTGCTTCAAAATGTGCTAACTCTACAGGGTGTTCCAAAAAAAACCCGCCATTTAATCATTTTTTGGCGAAATTTTTATAAAATTTTTTTTTCAAGATTAAGGGATATTTTTATGCGGGAAATCGATTTCGCGCATCGAAAACCCTTGAAAACGCCTCCCAGGCCATGAAATACAAGATTTTCGTATTTTTTCAGTTATTTTCGGTAGGAATTCCTACTTGAAAATACGAAAATTGGATATTTCATGGTCTGGGAGGCGTTTTCAGGGTTTTTTGATGTACGCAATCGATTTCTCGCATAAAAATACCCCTAATGAGTCATTTTAGAGAAAAAATTTTCGCCAAAAAATGACCAAATGGCGGTTTTTTTTTTTGGAATACCCTGTACTACATTAAATGTGTGTTTAGATGATCTCGGGAACGTTAGATTTAAACGACGAACTCTAGAACAAAAGTTGTAGGGAACGATGAGAGAAGACGATCGACACCACTTTTATGGGGGACCCCTCAAAAAATTTTGTTCAAAAAGAAAAAACGCTTCTCTGACCCAGAATCAGAGTGTGTGTATTGAAGCGAAAACATATACTAATTTCCCTGAATCAGGGTCAGAAAAAAATTTCCCAGGTTCGGGATTCTTTCATGCGCGTAATCGATTCCCTGCATAAAATTATCCCTAGGGGGGTCATTTGTAGAAAAATAATTTTTCGGGTTTTTTGACAAAATGTCAAAAAAGCCACTTTTTTGCGCCACCCTATATGAATTTTTAGTCCGCTACTTCAAGAAATTCGAGCTGGTTCTTTCGAATATTTCGGAATAGAAACGAAACCGGTACACCGTCTTATGTCCCTCTGCCTTCTACTTCACATGCCTTAAACGAACTAGAGGACGAAAAACAGCACACACCATGGTTCAAAAAAGCAAATGCCGAGCCATTGATTTTCTTGTTTTCCCTATCATTCGGCGTATTATCAACTGTTATGCCGTTATTTTTATATTGGGCTAGATGTATAGAAATTTTTGGTGATAATGTTCAGGTTTGGACTTGTTTGTTATAAGTCTAAATTATGTACCTAGTTTAGCGACCAGCTGACAATTTAACTTCTCTTTGTATCCAAATTTCTGCGGGCAATAACACAAAATTATTGGATAAACTAGAGAAAGATATTACGAACATGAAAATTTATTTACAAGTACATATTTTTCACTAATAACTTCACTAATTGCGTTCGGAAACATCACTAATAGGCGTTCGGAAACGTTCAGACGCGTTCGGACGAGTGCCCGAACGTTTCTGAACGGGCTGTGACCAGAATTGTTACTTTGTGCATCCCTAAGACATGCCTTCATTGGTTTCTTTCAACATTTTCATAAATTTAGGTGGCCAGTACACTAACAACAATCATTAGTGCACCTTTACTGGGACGTTGGTCGGATAGGAGTGGAGGCGAGTGTCAATAAGCAACATTCGAAAAAAGTGGAAGATTCATTTTCGTAATTTTTAGGACGTAAACTTCCACTAATAATTTGCTTATCCGGACTAGTTTTCTATTGTGCCATTCATACTGCCAGTATTTTCTTCTACACTACCATTAATGTGTACTACTTCCAGTTTTCTGCCGAGCTCATCTCCGGGTGTCTGGGTGGACTGGTCACAATTTTTACTTTATCCTCAGCCATTGTTGTAGATGATTCGAGGGCGCAAATGAATATGGTATATTTTTTATAATTAATTTCTGATACAGTCAAACCACACGTGTACAAGTGGGTCTTCGAAAATCCGATCCGATTGCACGACCCCGTCATTGCACGACTAAAAAAAGGTCGCGCTTCGCTAAATATGTCGTTCATGGCCACGCATCATGCACGACCCCCTTCTCTCAACCCCTTGCGCTATTCACGACCCCGGGTCTTCGTTCGAAGACCCTAAAAGACCCGTTGTACATGTGTGAGTCAAACTCTCCATATAACAACACCCCAGAGAGGGGTTATATAATTTTAAGGAAATTTGATTCGCGAATCTAATTTCAACGTAACGTTACATTGAAATTAGATTCGCGAATCTAAATTGAAATTCATTCCTAGTACCATTTTTATTTCACAAAAATAACAATAATTATAATTAACAATAATTAACGGAATAACTACAGAATATGGTAAACTCCGAATTTCACGATAGAAAGAAGCCCAACCAACCACTGTGCTCCAAGATGATATATCAAGTTCGCGCATGATATCTTTTAAAAGGTGTCCATTTGCCGACATGTGCGGAAATGTAACTACTTCCATAAATTCCGCCATCTCATCGGGTTGTAAGCTTTCCAAGCAGAATGTCCTTATCCTTGCACAACTCATGCATTTCGATTAGTCTAACCATTGAGAGAATAAAATAAACAGGAATAAAGCAAAACAAATAATAGTACAAACAATGAAAATTAAGATTTCTGATTCTTCATCTAGCAAAAATTCAAATTCCATAAATTTCACCATCTCATCGGGTTGTAAAATGTCCATTTCTCCGGCTTCGAATTCCATCACTTCCACTGCTCATAAATTGGACTAGATTCTGACGTGGAAGCTGCACGTTCAACTAGAGATGAATCTTCTTCTAAAAAAAATCATAAGATAAAAAACAAAACTGTCGCAAAATTTTCATCCACTTTAATATATTCCAAGATCACAACTTTTTAAAGCTTTTCCTAAAAAGCAGTCTTACTGTACCATTTTGACTGTACCACTTTTAGGAGTCTTCAACAGTTCCCGTTCGAATTGGTATTTCTTGCGCTGCTCAATCTATCGGTATGCTTCTCGGCATGCTCTTGACCAATTTGTTGCTGGTACCAGTGGAAAGTGGGGCCGAAGCACATGTTCGTGGATATTTTTATGCTGTTTTCTCAGCATTCTTGTTTGCACTTATGGCATTATTTTACACTGTTTTCAAAGTAAAAGAAAGTTATGACTATGAAGAACCACTTCGACTTCGTAGCCAATCAAATGCAGCCCGAGCAACTACACATGAGTGCAGCACCCCTTTCAAGTCACTTCGAAAATTTGTTTTCGAAATCTTCGAAGTCGTCTCAGAAAAACGAGAAGGCTATATGAGACTATGCTTGAACTTGTGTATTTTCTTCATGTTTGTCGAATTTTTGGCTTTTGGTAAGATCAAAATTTCTTATCCTACTACTATAAAACGTTTTATCTTTTCTGTCCGGGCGATAAAAAAATAACAACGCTAAAACAAAAGTTGTAGGAGAGAGACAATGAGAGAAGACGGGTGACATCAAAATTGGAGAAAATTTTTTTCACTTTTTACCACTTGAGGGGGGGGGACCAAGGGAAAATACCGATTTTTGGTATTCTCTTCTACTTCTACTACTACTTCTTCTACTGCTTCTACTTCTACTTTTACTACTACTTCTTCTACTACTACTTCTACTACTACTACTTCTTCTACCATTTCTTCTTCTACTACTTCTATTTCTTCTACCACTTCTTCTTCTACTACTTTTTCTTCTACTACTACTACTTTTTCTACTACTACTTCTTCCATTAATCCTTCTTCTTCTTCTTCTTCTTCTTCTTCTTCTTCTTCTTCTTCTACTACTACTACTACTACTTCTTCTTCTACCACTTCTTCTTCTACTACTACTACTTTTTCTACTACTACTTCTTCCATTAATCCTTCTTCTTCTTCTTCTTCTTCTTCTTCTTCTTCTTCTACTACTACTACTACTACTACTACTACTTCTTCTTCTACCACTTCTTCTTCTACTACTTTTTCTTCTACTACTACTTCTTCTACTACTTCTATTTCTTCTTCTACTTCTTCTACCACTTCTACTACTACTACTACTACTACTACTACTACTACTACTACTACTACTACTACTACTACTTCTTCTTCTACTACTACTACTTCTACAAAGTTTATATATATCGACTCATGAGATGAAAAACCACTCCATCCGTATGTGATAATAAACATGCTAGTTTTCTATCTCCTGGAGATCTCCTTCTGTGAATATAGGCCTAATTCTGTGAACCAAAATGTCTAATAAATCTTTTATGATGATTTTTGCATCATTTTTTCTAACAACATTTTAGATAACACACTCTTGACCCTGGTTGTGAAACGCCCTCCATTTTCATGGGAAGATTCAACGTTTACACATTTTGCGATACTACGGTCTTTCGTGTCCTCGATCGGGATGGCTTTAATGCCATTTATCTTGGACAAAACAAATTTCACCGGAAAAGAGTCGATTATGATCATGGTCGGAATTGCAGCGTGTATTGCGACTAGCTTGATGCTGGCATTCGCCACTGCTACGTTCATGGTTTTTGCTTGTAAGACGAAGTTTTAAAAAATTATCCGAAATAATTTTAGCCACAATGTTTGCTTGGATAATTGGTGGGATTTCTCCCGGCTATCGAACTCTGATGCCCAAAATGGTCCCACAAAATCAAACTGCTCGTTTATTTGCTTTTATTGGGATTATTATCATGCTAACTCCGCTGCTTTCTAGTCTCATTTTCAATAACATTTACAATGCCACGATGGATTTTTGGCCGGGTTTTGTTTTTATTATCTATGCTGCATTAAACTTTGTGGTTCTGTGTGGTCAATTGTAAGATAACTTGAAAATTTTTTATTTTGAATCGACTTTTTAGGCTCGTCCATGGGCTGATGTTACCCATATGGCGGAGAGGTCCAATACGAGAAGAAGATGCAGAGGTATATGAAAACCCAAACTTCGAAGAACAGCCATCAGCAAATCCAATTCATGAAGTAGAATTTGAAAACCAGCAGTCAAATTCAAGTGCAGGAAATTCCGATTCAACTGAAGCGTAGTGCATTTTATGAAATTCAAATTTTATGAAGTTCAAATTTGTGTTTTATGAAGTTCAAATTTGTGCAATATTTGTGATATTTAGTAAAAAATTGTATATATTACATGCTAAACTTGAAAAGCTGGGTTGTAAAACTGACAAAAATATTTTTTATACATAGGCATAAGAAAAGAGAATTTTGATTGAATTTATGCCCACGTTTTTCAAGTTGAAAAGTGTGCCATTTTTCTCATATACCTTTTTAACTAAATCCTCATTTTTACGGGATCTTTATATGTTAAACAAACAAATTTTTCATGTATATAAACTTTGTACAGAGATCATATTTGTATATGTTGTAGCCGACATTGAATTGCAGCCGATCCTGAATCGGCTAACCTATTTAGGATCATCGATCTTGATTCTAAATCTCCAGCTATTCTTCTTGGTCTAGGCCTAAGCCTAAGCCTAGAAGAATAACCGGAGATTTAGAATAAAGATCGATGATCCTAAATCGGCTAGCTGATCCAGGATCGGCTGAAATTCAATATCAGCTACAACATATATAATAAAGAAAATCAATTATTCAGTTATTCTCGACGGTTATCGATAAATACTAACGTTATACGTCTTATAACTGTGAACGAAACGTGGGTTTTTTACACGAACATGCAACGCAAGAGACAATGGGTTGCGCTGAGAGAGAAGCCATCTCTTGAACCAATGTCCGATTTGCACCCTAAAAAGAGAATGATTTCTGTGTGGTGAGATAGAGAAGGGCCCATCTACTGGGAGTTATTGAATTCGAATGTGCACGTCACTACAGCATATTATAGCCGGCAACTCGACTGAGCGGCTGAAGCAGTGCGTGTAAAGAGACTCGACAAGAACAAGATCAACCTTCAACATGATAATGTGGTCTACACATGTCGGAAAATTGACCAAAACCAAACTTAATGAACTTGGGTGGAAGGTCCTCCCCCATCCTCGTTATTCGCCGGACCTCGCACCATCTGACTATCATTTATTCATTTTTTTTCTGACCTACAAGCTTCTCTTGACGATATACGGTTCGATTCAGATGAAAAAGTCAAAAATTGGCTCTAGAATTATTTTGACTCTATGCCTCATATTTTCTATAGAAGAGACATTGATAGTTTACCCACAAAATGGGCAAAGCTTATCGATAATAATGGCGAATATTTTGATTGATTACCATCTGTTTTTATTAAATAAATTTTGCATCAAACATCCGCAGGGACTTATTAGCCAATCTAACATCAAGCAGAGAAAATGTGTAGTAAATGTGAACATAGATGTGTGGTAAATGTGAAAAATTTTTCGAGTACTCGAAAAGTACTTTAAATTATAAAACCACCTGTAAAGAAAATTTTTTTGGAGGGATACAATGCTCATTTTGGATTTTGCGAGAAGTTATTAAATAGGAAAAATAATAATTAAATGATGCAGATTAAGTACTATTAACTTTTTCAAATCGATGAAAACTTGGGCTTTTAAACTACGAGAAAGTTCTTTTATTGGAAATTTTAACTGCTAAAAATCATTTTTATTACATTTCAAGATGTCACATAGATCAGCAATATGTGGGGTCATTGATGAGTTACAGCAAATTGGCAGTAGCAATACTTGCTGGGCATCCTTGAGCTACTAAACCTGCACTGGGACGCGCTCCACCCCCATATGTGAGTGAGCTTTGCGCGCTGTTAGTTTATCTTGGGAGCACAGGTTTTTTAACCCCTTACCGGTCACTTAAAACGGTTTTTCTCGGGACCCTTATAGTCTTTTGACCTAATTTAAAAAGCAATCGTTAGAGGGATACTTGGGGCACAATCGATTAGCTTTTGGTATAAATCCGCTTTATTTTGAATTTTCTACACCACTTTGAAGTTGGGAATACCTTCACGATTTTGAACCCCTGCCTTCTTGAGAGGTTTTTTCCACCAAAACTCGGAAAAACCATATTACAATCGAAACAGCTAAAATGTGAAAAAATTTCAAAAATTTTCATTTTTGGTAGGATTTTTTTGAAAAATCCTGGGGTAGGTAGGTCAGAAGAAATTTTTTAGCCCCTGAAACCTTCACCAATCGATTCCCCGGTTATAACCCCCCCCCCTATTAAACGCCAAAAATTACGTTGTTTACTTGCTAACTTCACTTTAGACCGAATATGTCACGCTGTCTTATCCTGTTCCGTTACATCTCGCAACTTCTCGTTCCTTAACCTCCAAAAAATACCGAATAAAATTTCCAATATTTAAAAAATGTGTGATCTTTTTAAATTTTAATCTATTATAAAAAATATCATAAAGAAAGAGTAACAATCATGATCAATTTTGTGGTACCGTTAATTTTTGACACATTTTATTTTTCTCGATCTTGAGAGGTGGTAGAACAATTGTACTAAATGACTCGTAAAAACTTCTCTATTCGTTAATTTCAAATGTAAATTTATTCGTTAAATGCAAATTTATGCCGCTAATTTTTTTGTTTGTTATTTTTTTCTGTTCGGAGAGCTGAATTTTTTAGATGTAATCATATTATGAGACTCACCATACTTTGCACTATTATTTTAGAACAACTCTTTTTGGGGATTATCAATTGATAGATGGCAGGAACTTTTGGATTATCAATTAGATGATAGGAACATTTGTTCGTCAAAGTGTGAAACAAACAAGATTAAAGATAATTTATTCGATTAAGCTATTAGTCAAAGTTCCTATGACAAAAATAGTTCTAGGTCTACTCGCTAACAATATGAAAATTTATTCTCTAATTTTTTGTATTGTTCAGCATCCATATTGCCTTCTATGCGAACTAGCGGACCAACGAAGTTGCGTGACATGCAACTTGAAAATGTAGGGTCAGTGCAACAAAATGATATTCTCCACACCATGAGTGCACCACCCCCAAACTTGACTGTAGAACGTACGTAGCGTTGAAAATAACGCTTTTCAATCGGTCTTCGGATCAAGTGGCCACTATTTGGGTTGAATAAGTTGTTCTTTGACTCGTCGCTCCATAAAACTTTCCCAAAGACCCTGTACGAAGACTACCAGATGGAGGAAAAATACGGAATGGAGCAAAATGCTTTCTTGCATCGTGTAGGGCGCATAAAAATACAAGCACTTTGCCAAGATCACTTCCCGAAAATTGGCTTTTAAACCTCATTTGTAAAAAGTTCGGCCACATACTTCGTTGGTCTGTGATTGCCAGTCCGTCCGATCTGGCAAGTTAAGCAACGTTGGGTCTGCCAGGTTCGATCCCGCTAGGGTAAAACTGTTGGATTTCGGAAAAATTTTTGACTCGAAATGACTCGTAAAAACTTCCCTATTCGTTAATTTCAAATGTAAATTTATTCGTTAAATGCAGATTTATGCCGCTAATTTTTTTGTTTATTATTTTTTTTCTGTTCGGAGAGCCGAATTTTTTAGATGTAATCATATTATGAGACTCATCATACTTTGCACTATTGTTTTAGAACAACTCTTTTTGGGGATTATCAATTGATAGATGGCAGGAACTTTTGGATTATCAATTAGATGGCAGGAACATTTGTTCGTCAAAGTGTGAAGCAAACAAGATTAAAGATAATTTATTCGATTAAGCTAGTAGCCAAATTTCATATGAAAAAAATAGTTCTAGGTCTACTCAATAACAATATGAAAATTTATTCCGCTAATTTTTTGTTATTTTTTGTTTCGTGTAGTAGTAATAAGAATAAACTCGCCATACTTTACCTATATCATGGATGTCCAACATCACATTTTTCGCACTTTCGAGATATAAAATCACAAAAACCATGGTATTACATGTTAACTTCAAACATCCATATCTCGACGAGGATGAAAGTTTTTTGATGAAAATTTTTTTAAAATTTTTCTCATAGCTTTCCAAAACGCTGTCGCGCGAAAAAATCCGAGCAAATTTCGATTTTTAGTGATTTTTTCAAGTTTTGCTAATTTTTGCAAATTTTCCAAAATTCAAAGTCTCATAACTCTGAAAATTTGAAAGCTTTTTTGATAATTTTTTTCATAAATAAAAATCTGAGCTTTCCAAAATGCGATCGCTCAAGAAAAACCGATTTAACCATACTGACAAGGGAACCACCTCAGTTGATGGCGCGATTTTGTAAAAAGTTTGGTATAGGGTTTTAGAGTACCTTGAGGTACATTTAAAAAAATTGGTTTTAGCTGATGAGGAGCCCTATATGGCGAGCTAGAGCCATTTTAGTGATTTTTGGGGTCAAAATTAGATCCCAAAGATATTCATAACTTTTTATGGATAAAAGCTTTTTCAATAATTCTTTTTGCATCTATTAGGGAGTGAAAAGACGCAAATGATGATATATTAACTTTGGTCTGAGACCTTTGTCTTCGTGGCTAAAAATTCTTTACAAAAATGACACTTGTAATTTTATATTTCGAAAGTGGGAAAAATGTGATGTTGGACATCCATGATATAAGTAAAGTATGGCGAGTTTATTTTTATGACTACTACATGAAACAAAAAATTAGCGGAATAAATTTTCATATTGCTAGCGAGTAGTACAATTGTACAATTTTTGTCATGTGAACTTTGACTACTAGCTTAATCGAATAAATTATCTTTAATCTTGTTTGTTTCACACTTTGATGAACAAATGTTCTGCCGTCGAATTGATAATCCAAAAGTTCCTGCCATCTATCAATTGATAATCCCCAAAAAGAGTTGCTCTAAAACAATAGTACAAAGTATGGTGAGCCTCATGATATGATTACATCTAAAAAATTCGGCTCTCCGAACAGAAAAAAAGTAACAAACAAAAAAATTAGCGGCATAAATTTGCATTTAACGAATAAATTTGCATTTGAAATTAAGGAATAGAGAAGTTTTTACGTGTCATTTCGAGTAGCAAAAAATTCAAAATCCTGCTCGAAGCTAAAAAATATATAATTATTATTATTTAGGCAACTTTTTTTGGGCGACTTTATCTGGGCAACTTTTTTGGGAAACTTTATGGCTTAGGACTTTTTTTATTTATTTGGGCAACTTTTTTTGGAACTTTATAGCTTAGGCTTATCATGTTAAAATTTTGTGGCCCCTGTATATGGTGCCTTGTAGGGTTGGCTAGCGGTAGGATTATATATAGCAACTAAGGGCACTACTAATATACAAAGACTACATAATAAGCGACCACTTATGAGACTAAATGCTAGCGTAATTGCGCCCGAAACAAGACTGAGTGCCAGCCCACAACAGCTGACATTGGATGAGCCACCTTTGGGGTTACATCTGCCCCCTTGATAGCTTAGAGGAAGGGAACGTGGTGGTGATAAATATGATTGAAGGCATACAATATAAAAATAAATGAAAATGTAAGAGATGCAAGTTAAGACGCCGGATGGACAGAAGTCTGCAATTCTTTGCATTAGTAAGAAGCGCAATGTAAGACACCGGATGAAATGAAGTTTGCTCGGAAGAAACCGAAAAAAGCCAACAATTGAAGCATGGATCAAAATTTCTAGAGCCTTGCACGAAAAGTGCTGCTGCCCAACGACTCATGTTCTGCTTTCAATCTACCATGTTCAAGCTGCCTTCAAAATGGTTCTACATTATTTTTGTGCTCAGAAGAATCTTCTGTGGGACGACTAAAACCCTGTTGTCTAAAAGATTAGTGCTGCCGTCTTACAGAGTCCAATATATTAAAGAACAACAATTCGTGATCTCTATATTTTTTGGCATAGAAAGGGGAGGCCCCTTTCCCTTCCAATATCATCCATTCATCATACCTTTTGTTATTACTTATTATCATTATCTTTTTCCATGTAGTCTAAATCCTATCCTATACACCATGGGGTTCCCTCTTTCCTAAGCCGAAAGGGGGGGGGGTAGGTATAACCCCCTAACCGTGGCTTGCCTATCGTCAGCTGATGCTTGCTTGGACAATCTTACTCTCACTCACAAGGAATGCTTAACATGGGAAACGCGGATCTTGACAAGAGGCCTAGTGGGTTTGAAAGTACTCGGCCTGAAAACAATTATGACATATGTTTCGGATTCGAACCAAAAGAAAATTTTTTGGCTACGGAGTGTTTAAGGTTTTTCTTTTGTAACAAGTCTAACTTTGTTTGAATTGAAATTAAGCTTCTGTGGTGCAGTGGCGAAGCCGTCGGCCGTTCACCACATGTATCGGTGTTCGACTCCTAGCTCCGGTAAAAAGTTTTGCGGAAGATTTTAAGCCAAAAATTTCTTTTGGTTCGTATCCGAAACATATGCCATAATTGTTTTCAGGCCAAGTACTTTCAAACCCACTAGGCCTCTTGTCAAGATCCGCGCTTTCTAATTTGAGCATTCCTTGTTTATGTCAGTCTCGGACAAGTAGTCTGGCTATTATGTAGTAAATATTGTAGTCTCTTAGTAGCTTAAGCTAGTATAATATAATAGGAACTTATGCACTTCGCCCCCCCCCCAAATTTGGGGGGGGGGACCGAAGTGCATAAGTTCCATATAATATAATAAATCTTATATAAGTACTACAACTAGGGGCTACAATTGTGACCTACCGGCAAATCGGGTTAATAAAATTTTTGCCACCAATTTACAGGAACCCTGTAGACTTAAAGGAAATGAGTAATGAGTTGATAGCGAGTTTATTCTTATAACACACGGAACAAAAAATAGCAAATCAAAAATTAGCAGAATAAATTTTCATATTGCTAGCGAGTAGTACAATTGTACAATTTTTGTCATGTGAGCTTTGAATACTTTGAATACTAATTGAATCGAATAAATTATCTTTAATCTTGTTTGTTTCACACTTTGACGAAAAATGTCTCTGCCATCTAATTGATAATGCAAAAGTTTCTGCCATCTATCCATTGATAATCCCCAAAAAGAGTTGTTCTTCTGTTCTAAAACAATAAAGCACACAAAGTATGGCGAGCCTCATGAAATGGTTACATCTAAAAACTTCGGCTCGCCGAAGAGAAAAACTAACAAACAAAAAAATTAGCGGCATAAATTTCCATATCGTTTCGCCATCTAGTACGTACAACACCACCAATATAAAATGGGCCTTAACAATCAGTCGACATCAGAAAAGTCGTTTTTTCTTCAACTGTTCAATAGCTAAGTTGTTCTGCGGAGTCTACTAGTAGTCAGGAAAATGTTTCGTACAGTTCTAGTCTCGTCTCTACTTTCTATTTCGTTGGCAACATCAATAAATGTGGCGTTGCCAAATATTATTAATAGTTTGCCCCAGATTTTGCGGATATCACGGACAATGTGACTGATTGAATTTCCTCGAAAAAGGTATCACCGATTTTCACAAAAATTGGGGGTACTACCGTTTTTCGATGCGCTCTACAAGATGGTGTTGATATTTTTCAACAATTCCTTAAAGGGGGGGGGGTAAGAATCAGGGACTAATCTCCGAAAAATTTTTTTTGCCAAAACAGCGTATATAGGGATAAAATTATGTGAAAAATCAATTGCGCACATTCCCGAAGCGTGAAAATACTTTCTTGACCCTGATTCAAGGAAATAGATGTGTGTATTGAAGCGAAAATTGTTAAAATTTCTCCCTCAAAATCATATTTATGGGGGTAATTTCATGCGGGGAATCGATTGCGCGCATTCCCAAATCTTGAAAATGCTTCCTTGACCCTGATTCAGGGAAATAAGAGTGTGTATTGAAGCGAAAATTCAACATGTACTAATCAGGGTCAGGGAAGCGTTTTCAAGCTTCGAGAATGCGCGCAATCGATGCATGATTTTACCCCTATATAGGCTGTTTTGGCAAAAACATTTTTCGGAGATTAGTCCCTGATTCTTACCCCTTTAAGGGAGAAAATTCAGGTTTTCGCTTCAATACACAGACTTATTCAAAAATCATGAAAATATTTTAAAGATAAAGTCGTTCACGTGGATTAGTAACTTGCAAAACAACGCATATAAAAATCTGTTCCTATGCCGATAATGTGACTGATGCTGTGAAGTATGTAAGTTAAAAAAAAATGACTGTTCAGAAGCACGGATGATGATAAGGCAAATGTTGGATCTCAAAGATTGAGTCTCCATGGCTCAAATCAGCATCTAAAAGTAACTGGTACATTGTATCTGTTACTTTAAATGTACCAGTTGATATCCAAGGTCATCTTGGCAAAACCTTTATGGGGTTTATTTCCCTGCGCACATGCCCAAAGATCGGAATTAACGGAGAGGGATACAGTGCCGTAGCTAGGAGATAGCTGGAGGAGGGAGGGGGGCACGTGCCCCCAAAACTAGAAAAATGAAAAAATCTCCTTGTATAAAAAAACATTTTTTGTGATCTTTTTGGTATGGGGCATACACCGGGTCCAACATATGGAAAAAATAATTCAAGGACAAATCGAAAAAATAGAATTATGAATCGATAATTTAGACTATCCTGAGCAACTTTTAAAAGAACACCTATGTCCGGGGATCGTCGATTTTCGAGTTCTGTTCAAAACAAGTTTTGGAGCTACTACGCCTGGGGGTGCACTTAACAGAAAAAAATGAAGTAAAAATGTCAAAAAATTTTTAAAAAATGACTCCTTAGGGGTAATTTTATGCGGGGAATCGATTGTGCGCACTCCCGAACCTTAAAAATGCTTCCTTGACCCTGATTCAGGGAAGGAATCGGTGTATTGAAGCGAAAATCAAACATTTTAGGATTTTTATGAGAAAACTGTCGATTCTTAGGTTTTTCTAGGCGGGAAATCGATTGCGCGCACTCCCAAAGCATGAAAACGCTTCTTTGACCCTGATTCAGGGAAATCGGTATATTAAAGCGAAAATCAAATAGTTTCGGATTTTTATGAGAAAACCATCGATTCTTAGATTTTCCTAGGTGGGGAATCGATTGCGCACACTTCCATACCGTGAAAATGCTCCCTGATTCAGGGAAAAAACTAAAAAATAGCACTTTCAGATTTACGCTTAAAAACATCAATCCCTTCCCTAAATCAGGGTCAACGAAGCGCTGGAGCTACACGCCTGGAGATGGATAGAAATAAAAATGCCGAAGTAAAAATGTCAAAATTTTTTTTTTTGAAAATACACTATATAAGGGTAAAAATTGACGAGGAACACGTTGGAACTATTATTTTTATGTCAAACTCACTGGAAACCTTTGAGTTTTCGTCTTTTTTGAATTTATTTACTGGCTTTTTTAAGCCAGTAAGTATATTATCGATTCATAATTCTATTTTTTCGATTTGTCCTTAACTATTTTTGGACCCGGTGTGGGGCATCAACATTGTGAAGGCTGAAAGTGCGTAGTTATCTCGAAAATTGGCCTCCAAGTTTTGGATGTGTGTATGTCCCCCATAATTTTTTTCGATTTCGACTTTTTTAGGGATCGTCCTGAGGGCCTGGATACGCCATTGCCTATGCTCCAAAAGTTCTATTTCAACTAAATTTTTCTAAAACGTTTTAGGATCAATACTATCCAAAAAAGAGCGATAACGGAGCTTTTGCTGGTTACGATTCTATTATGATTGAAGAAAAATTTATATATGCTTCAAATAAAATGATTTATATAATTTGACATTAACTTAATGATTAAATTTTGTCCAAATAATTTTTGCAGCCGAAAAGAAGGAATGCATAAATTATCGAGGTCAGTTAGGGCGAACGCTAGTAGTCATGAAACGCATTTCACGACGATTTCCGGACGCTAGCCGTTTGGAAATGCGCTAGCGTCAGGAAATAGTGCATTTTTCACAATTTCCGGACTGCTCGTGTCCGGAAAGTCGATTTCCGGGCGGATAGCGTTCGGAAATCGTCGTAAATGCGTTTCACGACTGCTAGCGTTCATCCTTATTAGAAGGTTATTAAAATTGCTTTGCATATTCTTATGCATTGAATTGCTTATGAAGTCTATATGACTTGACTAGACTTATAAGGTCTGTATGCTTTACCTCTTGCTTATGAAGTCTATATGACTTGACTAAACTTATGAAGTCTATATGCTTTACCTCTTGCTTATGAAATCTATATGCTTTCCCTTTTGCTTACGAAGCCTATATGCTTCGACTTTTGCTTATAAAATCTATATGCTTCCCCTTTTTGCTTATGAAGTCTATCTGCTTTGCCTTTTGCTTATGAAGACTATATACTTGGACTTTTACTTAAAGGGACGGTGCACGCTCTAACAATTTTGAAGAACAGATTTTCGTGCCAATAATTGAATCTAATGCAATTCAGACAATTTTGTTGAATTTGTAAATGTTTTTCAAAAAAGTTTTTTGTTTAAAACTTGTTGCAACGCTTAAAGGCTTTGTTGAAAAAATGAATTTTTTTAGACAAACATTTTGGTTGTTTTTATTTCAAGCGTTTCAAAAAATTTCGAACAAAAAACTCAATCACAAATTCAACAAAATTACCTGAATTGCAATTAGATCTAATTATTGGCACGAAAATCTGTTCTTCAAAATTGTTAGAGTGTGCACCGTCCCTTTAAGAAGTCTATATGCTTTTCCTTTTGCTTATGCAATCTATATGCTTTGACTAGACTTATGAAGTCTATATGCTTTATCTCTTATGAAATCTATATGCTTTCCTTTTTGCTTATGAAGTATATATGCTTGGACTTTTACTTAAAAAGTCAATATGCTTACCTTTTGCTTATGAAGCCTATATGCTTGGACTTTTAATTAAAAAGTCAATATGCTTTCCCTTTTGCTATGAAGTCTATATGTTTTACCTTTTGCTTATGAAGTCTATATACTTTGACTAGACTTATGAAGTCTATATGCTTTCCCTCTTGCTTATGAAGCTTATATGCTTTGACCAGGGCTGTCAAGAAACTATCATTTTGTGATAGTTTGAACTATTGTTCGCCAGTTCAAACTATCATAAGAAAAAATGCTAAGGGCTAATAAGTGTATATCTAGCATACCTACGCCAAATATAGTAAAAATTTTGCATTGTAGTGAAATTTTTACGATAGTTGCAACTATCATACTGATATTTTCTTTCTGCATGCATAGTAATGTTATTTTTGTTATGTATATGCGAACTCTAGTATAAAAACGATTTTACATACACAGACTGCAATGACAAGTTTCATTTATGAAATAAGTTAATTTATTCATTGACATTTGTTAGAACAAAAATGATGCAATAATTGAACTACAAATAAAAAATATGTAAAATCGTTTTTTATACTAGAGTTCGCATATACATAACAAAAATAACATTACTATGCATACAGAAAGAAAATATCAGTATGATAGTTGCAACTATCGTAAAAAATTTCACTACACATTTTTACTATATTTGGTGTAGATATGCTAGATATACACTTATTAGCCCTTCTTAGCATTTTTTCTTATGATAGTTTGAACTGGTGAACAATAGTTCAAACTATCACAAGATGATAGTTTCTTGATAGCCCTGGCTTTGACTAGACTTATGAAGTCTATATTCTTTCCCTTTTGCTTATGAAATCTATATGCTTTCCCTTTTGCTTATAAAGCCTATATGCTTTCCCTTTTTCTTATGAAGCCTATATGCTTGGACTTTTA